>PVLC010028025.1:0-21441 GCA_004027655.1 Graphiurus murinus
CACCAAAGACAACCCTTTTGAGACAGGCTCCAAAGGAAGATGAAAGAAAACAAGTTTATGATGGAAATTTGAGAGACTACTCAAAATAAAATACTAAAATTTTAATATGGCATTTGTGAGGTTCAAATTTTAGGTTCAGGATAAAAAAACAAAATGCAAATATACCAAAAAATGTGCATTTAGACCTATTCAGATTGCATCAGCTATTTAAAAACAGATAGGAAGATAGTTATATAAAATGACTCTGTCAGTCCTCATCCAACTTGTCCCTTGCCATATGCAACATTGTTAACCATTTAATATCCCTCTCCCCCCCAGTGTCCCAAAACTACCTTTTCCTTGGATTTTCACGGCTTCCACTCTCTCATCTTTTCTTGACTCCTGGACGGCTATTTCTAGAACCCAGATCAACCTGGTTCACATCCTCAGCCACTCACTATCTGCATGACTTTATGAGCTAAATGACCTAGCTTCAGTTTCTGCATCTGTCAAAGAGTATATATATATATTACATATTTCACACAAAGATATAGTGATGGTTTGATGAAATTAGTAAGTACTAAGTATTTAGTAAATGTAAACTAATACTTCAGTGTGACTCTTTGTGGTAGAAGTGTCTTCTGTTACCTTTTTCCCCTTTGACTGGTCCCTGAAAGGGTGAGATTCCACAGGGGTCTGTTCTCAACTCTTATCCACTCCCTCCGACTTACCTCATCTCCTTCTGTAGCATCAATGGCCTCCAATGCATCAGCGACTCTTCAGTCCTGACATTTCTCTAGATCATCATTTATCTAGATCATTGTCCTGTTCTTCTAAAGGAACCAAGCCACAACTACCTTATGTGTCCAATTCTTAAGTGCAATTCATAGATATTAGAGGTTCTAGAAATGATCCATAAGTGAATCTAGCTATGGATTATCAATTCAGAGATTCTGGGCCAGAAGGTATTATGATCATCTAGTTCAAAAGAATGAGTGTTGTGAATTCTGGAGAGCTCTGCTTTACCCATCCTAATCTGGTCTCATCCTTTCTCCACCCATCTCTCTGCCCTGGAAGACCTGCACAAACTACATTCAGAGATTTCCATATCCTCAAGCTTCTCGTTGGGTTTGGATAATAAAGAGCCTTGGCAGGATATTGGAGAGAGAGAAGAGAGGGAGGTTAGAATTTATTCCCTTGGCTCCTTCCTACGATGTCACCTCTCTCTGCTAATTTCATCCCTCAACTAAATATCATAGCTTCTCTCATGGCAGCACCCCCCACAAATCTCTCCTATAGAGTTCCAGATTCCCATGTCACTAGTCCCAGGGCACTTCACTAACTTGCCTACACTTTGAACATAGTTCCTTCATTAAACTCTTCTCTCATGATCCCAATTTCAGTATGCCCTTGGGGTTAAGTCATAATACCTGACTTAAACACCTGCCTATTTAGTAGCATTGCGTTCCTTTTGAAAAAATATCTGTAAAATTGACTTAAAATTTTTATGATAAATATAACAAAACTATGATGCATAAAATGAAGGGAAATTATCCAAAATCCCATCACATTATTAGAATGTTGATACATTGCTTTGCAGTATTTCTGATGCATATTTAACATAGTTGTAATTATGGTATTTATAAATTTTCATGTCTTACTTTTATTCATTTAATTTTATAAAATAATCATTTTCCATTTTGCTAAATAATCTTTCTAAATATCATCTTCAAAAAATGAATAATATTCTATTAAAAGTATGTGCTACAATTTGCTTGAATTTCTCATATTATTGAACATTTGGCATGCCCTTTTCAAATGACCTTCCCATGCATATATTCACACATATCATTACACATATGTTGATTTCCTTTCCATTTCTCTACTAGCTTTGTTAGGGGGGGCAATATTTTAAATCTATATATGTTATATTAAAAAAATCTTCATTTCTGGGATGTACCTAGTTCACCTACAAGATCACAGTCTTTGTCATCTTATATTTAACCTTTCTGGCCATCATTCCCATCAGAAAATATCAAAGACCCTCTCCCATGGCTGTATGTGAAAATGAAAATAAAAGCCCACAGAAAAACCCTTATAAAATACAGAAATAAATGACTATTATCCCATGGTCACTCAAAACAGTGATTCATAACTATCTGAGTGGGAACCACAGAGCTATTTCCAGTGCTCATAGAACCTGAAGGCAGGGGATGGCGGGGGAAGCATTTGAGGCCAAAATGAAAAGAAAAAAAAAAAAGAAAGAAAGCTAAGAAGAGTAAGTAAAACTGATGATCATTTAAATGACACAAGCAGACAGTCGTACCTCAAACCCATCGCTGTCCAGTTCTGTAGATGCTCTGGATCATTGCCAGCAATTAGATATAATTATGCCATCTATATGGCTTTTCACACAGTATCTTATTTTCTTCTCACAACAACCCTTTGAGGTAATTACAATGAGATTTCCCACTGAACAGATAAAGAAACAGAGAAATAAGATTATCCCCTTGACCTACATTTCTTTGCATAAGATTTGGTTGCTGTAAATAGAAATTAGGCAAAGTTGATGTGTGCCCTAAAGTCAGAACATCTCCTTATCACAGGGTAGGGTCTTCAGAGCAAAGCTAGGGGCACTACAATCTGGAATTCCTAACCATATGGAACTTGAAGCCCCATGTTTAAATATAGACAGCTTAAAACTATACTTCCTCATTTTCTTGGCTGCCAATATATCAATAAAATACAAGGAATATAGTATCTTCAGAATCTACTCTCACAGCTTCTGGAAACAAGGGCCCCAAATGAACTGTGAAGCAAGAGCCTCTACCAATTACTCCTATATTCCTATATGGTCACAGATCAATACTTACAAGGTGCTGAGAAAATGATAAAGTAGAAAAGGATTATTTGGGGGCTCTGCTTTTGTCAAACCGTGGTGTTAGAGCTAGCAGGGACCTTAAAATAGCATTGTATTCAACCTCTTAGATCCGGTTTCTGCCTTTTCTATCTTCCCTGTCCATATGTCTCCTTTTTGCTGTACCCTGATGTCCAAGATCCCTCAGAGACGTTGGCAGCATTCCATCGTTCTCACCTCCCCTGTGTTCATTCCCTAAGGCTAATGTCATGGTTTCAAAAAATCTTGCCAAAGAATAAAGGAGGGTAATGCATTATCCCTCTGTTGGTGACTTAACCAACAGTCATTCTCCCATCTTGATAATAGTAGCATCCCAGTTGTGAGGATAAACCCTAATTGTACTGGATCATTTCTTTCTCTCCTATATTCAACACCCACGCTTCCTTATACTTAACTAATCCCAACCCCAGGAGCAGTAAGGATTCTTCTATTAACAGGAACTCTCTTTGGCTGCCACTGCTTGGTTTCCTGGCTTTCACATAGTATGAAAACAGAATATGTAAAGCTATGTCCACCATTTTGCAGCCATCAGATGACTGTTACAAAAGTAAAAAGGAAATATCATGAAGATAATAATCCATCCAGAAAGGTGGGGAAAGACTATAATAACTCTGAGCAGGTGAACCAAGCTTCAGGTGACTGAGCTTCCAAACCTGTATAAACAATAAATATTCTTTGCCTGAAACCATAGTTAGATGGGGATTTTGATTCTTATAGCTAAATGCATCCTAACTAATATACTCATTTAGGTAACACATGCAATTTGACATGGCATTCAATGCCTCATCCAAAAGATTGACAAAAGCACTAATTAAGAATCCCTGAAGAGCTATGGCAGAAGAGGTTTTTACTTTGTTTTGAGTAAAGATGTTACCTAAGTGGCAATCAAAGTTGGCCCTAGACTCATTTTTCTTAGCATTCCCAAGAGTTTTGTTGTTGTTGTTGCTTTTGTTTGCACTGGGTATCAAACTCAGGCTCTCACATGCTAGGCCAGCACTCTACCACTGAGCCACGCCCCAGTGCTTCAAAGCCTTTTTTAAAAAAAGAGAAGAAAAGACATATTCCCATTAAAGAAAATTGTCATCAGAATAATTAATATCAAAATGGCAAAAATAAAAAAACTAATCCTTTCTCCTTAACATTCAAGGAATACATATGCTAGTTTCCCCAAAATGAAGCTTGGAATCCTATTCTCAAGAGAGATCCTATGCAAAGGCTGAAAGAAATAATCCCACTGCCAGTACCACTACCAAAATGCAAGCACCTCGTTCTTTAAAAACTCACCCTTGATTGCAAAGTAGTTCAGCCACTATGGAGACCAGTGTGGCAACTCCTCAGAAAGCTAGGAATGGATCCACCATATGATCTGGCTATACCACTCCTGGGTATCTTTCCACAGGGGCTGAAATCAGAGAACTACAGTAATATATGCATACCCATGTTCATAGCAGCACAATTCACAGCAGCCAGATTATGGAACCAACCTAGGTATCCATCAACAGATGAATGGATTACAAGATTAGGGAAATACACACAATAGAATTCTACTCAACAATAAAGAACAAAATTATGTCATTTGCAAGAAAATGGAAGGATCTGGAGAACATTATGTTAAGTGAAATCAGCCAGTCACAGAAAGCAAAGGGTCATATGTTTTCTCTAATATGGGCAAGATAGGGAGTAATTGGGTTACTAGAGGGACTCCAGGCAATGGAGGAGAAACATTAGTGGAGTCAGAAAGGTAGTCTAAGGGAAGAGGAGGGGGAAGACTGAGATTCATCAATGGCAATATTACCATTGACTATGTGTACATATATGAATATACTAAAGTCAATCTCAGTACTGAGTATTGGGAAGGGGGAAAAAGAGAGGTGGGTGGGGGCACCAAGTGCTGTGTGCATGTACGTCACTATCAACATGATTTACATTATGATCTGAGACTATAATGCACCAATAAAAGCATAAAAGCATATTATAAAAAGTAAATAGCCGGGCGTGGTGGCGCACGCTTGTAATCCCAGCATTGGGGAGGCTGAGACCGGAGGATCCGGGTTCGCAGCCAGCCTCAGCTACCTAGTGAGGCACTCTGCAACTTAGTGAGACTCGGTTTCAAAATAAAGAATAAAAAAAATAGGGCTGGGGGTGTAGCTCGGAGGTAGAATGCCCCAGAGTTCAATTTCCAGTACCGCAAAAAAAAAAAAAGTAAATAAATTTAAATAAATAAATACTCATCCTTCCAGAGAGGCGAAGTGCCCCTTTCTTTTTAGTCATATGAACTGTTCATTTCAGCATCTGAACTGTTCATTCCTTGTTGAGTTCTTAAGTGGCACAAGCTGGAAATCTCCTCTTCCACAATGGATATTTCCATTTATGAGAGGCTTGGGTAAAAATGGTGTTCTCACCAAGGGGTCAGCCTTGTGGGAATAGTTCCAAAATGTTGAGAAGCAGTTGCTTGAAACTTTTTTTCATGGTCCCTTAAAATAGTGATCTGCAACTATCTGAGTGGGAACCTAAATCCCAGGTTATTTGGGGTGTTTTGTTTTGTGGTGATGGGTATTGAACCAATGAGCATTCTGCCTCTGAGCTACAGCCCCAGCCCTTTTTATTTTTTATTTTGAAACAGAGTCTCACTAAATTGATGAATGCCTTGCTAAATTGCTGATCTGTGATCCTCCTGCCTCAGCCTCCCAAGTACAGAGATTATCACCAAGCCCAGTTTAAATCCTGGCTTTAAGACTACATATTCCATGTCATTTTCTCTTTTTTTTGGGGGGGGGGTAATTAGAGATGGAACCCAGGGGCATTCTACCTCCGAGCTACATACCCAGCCCTAATTTTTATTCTTTACTTTGAAACAGGGTCTTACTAAGTTGCGGAGGGCCTCACTAAGTAGCTGAGGCTGGCCAAGAATCTGAATACTCCTGTCTCAGCCTCCCAAGTACTGGGATTACAAGCGTGTGCCACCACACCCGGCTCCATGTCATTTTCTTATACTGTATTGGCCTAATTTCAGGATTCCCTTAATACATTTTATGGGCTGTGGATCACCTTCTACTAGTAGTTATAGTGATATATGTCCATTTCTCACTTTCAAAGGACAAGCTTTTTGAGGGTAAAAACTATGGTTCTTTTTACTCTGCTTAGAGCCATCAATATACTGACAAAAATCTTTTATCTTTTATTTAAATTGACTAAGCATCATTACCTCTCCTTCATCCACATTTCTATCTGCTATAGAGAACACAGTAAGACATTTGAGTACAGCTCACCCACCAGAAAATGGAGAAATGATTTTCTAAATATTCGCCATGCCATTCCTAAATCTGATACTGAGGTCAAATTTCTCTTTTACTTAACAAATTTAAACACAGATACAACTGTTCAAGGGCTCAAGTTTTACAACCCCAAACCCCCCAAAAAAGTAATTGAGAATTGATTTCAGATTTAGATTCCTTTGCTAATCTGCAACTTTGGAGTTATGATAAAGCTGTGTGACCTTTGCACATTAAGCCAGCTGTCTCCTTTCTCCATGTCCTCCTTAAACTCATCCCTGGACTCCATTGCACTCTCCTTCCTTGTTTTTGGCTCCAGCAGACTAAAACTTCTTATTCCCCCACCAGGAATCTTCCCTACTCTCCTGTCATACCTCTGTTGTATACCATTGTTCCCATTGGTCCTACTTGGAATATTATGAAGTCAAGTCCTGCCTCTCCACAGAGCCGCTGAAAGCATTCTTGCTGTTCCAGTGTGGCTCTGGCTACTATGGTACTCAGTTCCCCACATCACTCAAGCCCTAGCCATTCCACAATTTCTCAGGACATATGTCTTTGTCTCCTCAGCTGCTTCAGTACAAATTACAAATGCCTCCATATTACAGCTCTTTGCTGTGTTTTCCCTCAGTGAAAGGTGGTGTCCACATCTTCTAATCTCTTTGTCATTACCTCTACAATGGACCCCTAGAGGCTGTCAATTTAGCAGATACCCATTGTTTAATATCCAAAATGTAAAGAAGAAATAGTTCACCATGCACTTTGGACTATTTAACCAAGTGTAAAATACATTTGCTGTAAACTTGCCAAGCCCACTCTTTGACACTCACATAATGCAATGATCACTTAGATTGTTAATGTATGAGTGTTGATGTGTGGCCATGGACAAGATGTAGAGAGAAGATTGGGCGTATCTCGGCTCCACTGTGTACTCATCAAACAAATAAATCATAGAAAGTGCCCACAATAAATAACGTTTCCCAGATATTCCACAATGAAACTGAGAAAATAGGTGATTTAAGTTGCCACTTTCTTTTTATTTTATTTGGGGGGTACTAGAGATTGGGCCAAGGGACATTCTACCGCTAAGCCACATCCCTTTTATTTTTATTTTGAAACAGAGCCTAATTTGCTGAGGCTAATCTCGAAACTGTGATTCTCTTGTCTCAGCCTCCTAAGTATGGGGATTTCAGGCATACACCACCATGCCTGGTGTTTCAGTCAACAGCCTCACTGCTATAATACAAAACATTTGACCACCACAACTTAGAGGAAGGAAGATTTATTCGTTCAAAGTTCTAAAGATTTCAGGGGTTCAGTTCATGTTAGGGAGGCAGGAGGCAGGGAGAGGGAAGCATGCAAACGCTCTGCTCTCACATCTCAAAGGCAACTTGGGGGGGGGCACTAAATGACCAAATACAATCCCCATGGCCACACTCCAGTGACCCCTCCTCAGCAACCAAGCCCCAGCTCCAACATGGCTGCCTTGTCTCCATGAGGTCTGGGGCTGGGGGCGGGGGGCGGGCAGGCAGAGCTTCAAAATCCAAACCTGGCAAGTTGCCACGTTTAAAAAAATAGAACTAGCTAATATTCATAAAGAATATATTATATGTCCAGCCAATCCTACAGACAATTAAGAGAAATATGAGAAAGTTTCTAACCTTAAGTAATTACAACTTTATGGAAGAGATAGTGAATGCCTAAGGGGAATTCAAATGAGGACAAGTATATTACATTTCAACCATTTGAACCTTCTACCTCTGGTACCAACCTGTAGCCAGCCTACGTGTGCCAGCAGATCCCCATCCTCTTAGACATTCCCTCCTTTACTGAAAGTCTGTGAGAAATTCCACGGTCCTAGCTTGCTCTCTAAGCAGACCTTCTGAACTTCAATCCAAAAGCCAGTTCTGGCTGATAGTGGGCAGCCCAAACACTGGGCTCAATTTGTAGATTTAGTGTTAGATACAGAAATATTTTTCTGATGGGAGCTTCAGACTTTCCAGTTCTGACAGAGTGCCTCAAACCCCAGGCCTTGTTCTCCACAGAGGGAGAAAAATAACTCCCAGATGGGGAAAATGGAAAAGTAAAAGAAGACAGATTTTGCATACCTTGAAATATCAGTGGACAACCTTGGGACCTATGGTTTTTGATATTGCTCTTTAGAACTTTATTATTTTATGCCTTTCTCTAGGACACACAGACATCACTTGACTTTTATACAGGAAACTGCTAAGTCCAGTTATCTGTAAGTTGAAAAATCTCTTGCTTATCTGCCCTAATCCTTCTTTCATTTTGAACACCATAAACAAAATTAAATGAAGTTATATATAAACAACAAGAAAAACTTTCCAGCTATAACAGATGGACCCAATCCATCTCCGTAGATAATATCTCATAAATGATTCATCGTCATTGCTTTAACCTAGAGCCTTTTGTATTTTGAACATCTAAGTGAATAACCATTAGTAAGCTTTATGCATTGCACTGTGTAAACTTCCTCGGGTCTGTCATAATCTAGGAGGTAGCAGTGATATTTTCTGGGGAAAGGCCTGTTCTAATGATTTCTGCACCAAAGTTTTTGACTGGTTAAGAGTTATAGGTAATCAAACTGAACTGGAGCCAACTCCAAACTAAGTCTGAGTTTTTCTTTTAATATTTGCAAATGGAGCATATGCCTTATTTAACACCTTAACAAGTTAAAGAAATTTTATTTTTCCATGGGCCTAATAAACATTGTATATATTAGACAGGAGAGTTAATTACAATAAATGCTTAAAACCTAGCCCTAAGGGATACCTAAGTTTTTAAATGCAGCCCTCTGTACCCTTAGAAATCACTCTCAGGTGAATAATCCTACTTACCTGGTACAGTTACAAAACAAAAGCACAACTTCTAAGGCAGTTTTGAATAAGGAAGCATCTGCTTCTAAATAATTCCAGGCCCTGTTTCAAGGCAGTGGGTAAAATATTTCTTTTTTGCTTGTTTGTTTGTTTATTTTGGGGGGGGGTTGTTTTATATTTTGTTTTGTTTTTAGTACTAGGGATTGAACCCAGAGGCACTCTGCCTCCAGCCATTTGTTTGTTTGTTTTGCTTTTTGTTTTTAAGCAGGGCCTCACTAGTTTGCTAAGAGTCTTGTTAAGTTGCTGAGGCTGGCCTCAAACCTGCATTCCTCCTGTCTTGGCCTCCCAAGTACTATGATTACAGGCATGTGCTCCCATAGCCAGCAAAGCTTTCATAATACAGAATTTTCCCCCCACACCTGCATTGTGAAGCAAGGTGTTAAATTCCAATCATATTACAGTTCTGAAGTCACATAGGATACAGGAAATTAAGAGAAGAAATAGATGAGACGAAATACATGTTGGGACTGTTACAGCTACCACCCACTTTTGGCAGAATAGAGAGGCAGGTGGGAGGCCTTTGGCTGTTCTCATCCTCTCCTCCTCTCCTCCTCTCTTCCTCCTCCTTCTCCTCTTTTCTTCTTCTTCTTCTTCTTCTTCTTCTTCTTCTTCTTCTTCTTCTTCTTCTTCTTCTTCTCTCTCTCTCTCTCTCTCTCTCTCTCTCTCTCTCTCTCTCTCTCTCTCTCACTTTCTCACTGTTTCTCCAATCCTCCCATGTGCCTAAGTTATCAGGCATTCCTACAAACTGCTGACAAGAACACCCATGCCCCTGGCCAGCCTAAATCCCTTGTGTCCCCTTTCTTCCCATGCAGTTAGGCCAGTGCTAGCTAATCATTAGCAAGTTCCAGCTACAGAGTGAGTAACTGCTGATTCTTCCTGTGTTAGGCCTCAGAGATAATCTTCTTGCTTCTTGGGTTTCCCTTCACCCATGGAAATGAGAAACACAGGGGAAGACAGCTTTAAGATCTCCCCAAAGATTTCACATGGAAAATTATTAATGCCACTTCAGCATGGGCCACATATTTTGACACATTGATTTGTGCTTTAAGTTAAAGCTATGTTGAACATGGACTGTGGAACAGAATGTAACCTGGTCAATACAGTTTCCTTTTAGATCCATGAGGATAAAATATATAGAAATATTATGCACAAAAGGTAAATAAATATAACTAGGCTAAATGATAAATTACTGAGAAAGATAAAAGAAAAGTTATCAAGAAATTGAAAGAAGAGAGATAAGGGCCTGCGAATTACCTTGGAGCAAGTGAATCAAGATTTAAAAATGCAACACCAACAGAAGAAAACAATGACATTTTCAAGTAGGTTGACTTTTGCCCTAGTTCTTAACCATGTTGATAAATAAAATAAAAGTAGCTAATTAGCATGGTTGGGCTTTAGCAGCACACCACCCTATGAATCATTTTATGGTGTTTTTTAACAAGCAAGGTCATTAATCTAGGATAGCACAAACCAAATAAATAATTTAGACAGCAGCCTACTGCACATGTTTTGGGGTTCCTTTGCATGACCTTTGAAAGACATGGCCCCTTGGCATAATTGATTACCAATGAGAGCAAAGTCAGGTGGAAACTTGCTTGCCATTCGAAAAAGGTAATAACATTAGGGGTCAGAGCAGAGTCCAAGGTGAAGAGAGGAAGTTGCTGGCTCTATATTCTCCACTCTCACTTCCAGGCTTAACTGCAGAGCTCAGAGCTGTGGTATCTGACCAGAAGGAAGGGCTTCTCTCTGCTCCTCACTTGGGGCACTGGCAGAGAAGAAGAGCCACTGTGCCCACGAGATCACAGTAGTCAGTCACAAAAAGTAAAAAATGGTATGCTCTCCCTAATATGCGTAAGCTAGGGAGAAAGAGGGACATAAGAGGGACTCTAGACAAAGAAGGAGAAACCTTAGATGAGCAAAGAAGGTGACTTAATTGAAGGTGATGGGGGGGCACCCTAATGCACGTGATGTACTTTCACAAACATCAAAGTCAATCACTAAACTGAACTTGAGAAGGAGGGAGGGCAAGAGAGTGGGGCAGAAAATGGGAACTGGGGAAGGGTTAAATGTGAAATGTGTGCATGTATACCTTTACCAGCTTGTACCTAACGAAGATGTATGATGCATCAATAAGAAAAAATTTTTTTAAAGTCTGTAAAGGGCAGAAATCAAGGCTATATCTTGGGCTCAGATTGAAAACTTAACTAAAGAATAACAATTATAAAGGAGCTTTTACTCAGTGGCACTGGGGCATGGCAACTAAGTCATATTCTACAGTTAGATCTATGTTCAAATCTAAGTTATAGTTATTCATCAGCCTCAGTTTTCACATCCATAAAATGGATGCAGTAACAGTATTTGCCTGATAGGATTTAGGATTAGATAAGAAAATCATATTCAAGCACTTAGACAAGCCTGATTTGACATAGACTATGTTCAATAAACCCTGATTATCAGTATTGATATTATCCTTATACCATTACTACAAAAACAATGGACTACTGTGAGAGTACATAACATACCCTGGCTGTCAAACACATTTTTCTAGAAAGTGGCAAAAAAGTGACTCATATCTCCATTCCTAGAGTCACCTCAATCAAAGCAAAGTTAAGTAAAACAAAGACCAATGGGCGAAATGGTCAATAAAACAGAGACCAGAGATTTTATCCCAGAGATGGTCAGAAGCCAGATTTCAATATTTTATTTAAACCTGGTAGATAAATAGAATGACTGTCTTCTATATTTCATTCCAATAAGTAAAGTTTATATTAAAAACTGCACAATTATTATAGTTTTGAAGATGTTACTCTTTAGAGAAACTGGGAAAGTGTTCATGGGATCTCTATGTTTTAGTCATTACACCTGTATGTGGATTTACAATTGCTTCAAAATATAACTGCACAACTTGGAAATGCTTGACCCAGAACATGGCATCATAGAATGCTTGGTTTAGAGGGGATCTTGGAGACAAACTGTGTGACCCAGGCCTTTCTTTCCTGGCTTAAAATCTTAGTACAGGAGAGGCTCCACTTTTTTAGCAGGTTAGTAGTTTCTTATCAGAAGCACAACCCCACATGGTTTCTCTTCCACCCATCAGCAATGGTGTATACCCTGCTATTTTCTCAGCCTTTGACAGAAGCACCCTATCACACACAGTATTTTAAGTGTATTTCTGTTTTCTACCTGGTTCTAGCAAATAGTGTGTATTAGTTTCCTACAGCAGGCATGGTGGTTCCTGCCTATAATCCCAGTACTCTGGAGGCTGAGACAGAGGGATAGCAAATTTGAGGATAGCCTCGGCAAGTGATGAGACTCAACAACCTAGCAAGACCTTGTTTCAAAATAAAAATAAAATAGAGATAAGGGATGCAGCTTCAAGGTAGAATGCCACTGGGTTCAATGGTACCACACACACACACACACACACACACACAGAGTTTCCTAGGGCTGTAGTGGACTTATCACAAACTGAATGGCTTATAACAATTGAGATGTACCAAAACCAAGGTGTGGATGGAGACCTGTTGACACAACTTACTGGATAACCCTTTCTGATAGCTCCTGGTAGCCCCAGGTGTACCCAGAAGCCTTGCTGTAGTCCTCCTTCTTCACCTAGAATCTTCCCTGTGATTCTTCATGCCATTGTCCCTCTGTGTCCAACTCCCCCCCCACACCTCTTTTTTTTTTTTTACTTTTATTGGTACATTGTAGTCTTACATCATAATGTAATTCACATTATTGACATACATTGAGCTTTCCCCTGGCTCCCTCCCCAATCTCTCCTTCCTCATACATGATATTGAGGTTGACATTGGTATTCTCACATATGTGCATAATGTACATGGGAGTGATTCCCTCCTTAATTCACCCTCCCCTATAACACCTCCCTTGCTCTACTGGAGTTTCTCCTCCATTATCTAAAATCCCTTTTGTAACCCAACTACTCCTTAGCTTCTGCATATGAGAGAAAACATATGACTCTTCACTTTCTTTGACTGGTTAATCTCACTTAATATAATGTTCTCCAAGTCCAACCATTTTCCTGCAAATGACATAACCTCACCAATCCTGAGTTCCTGAGGTGAGGAATCAACCCGTCACCCCCCTAAAGTACCAACCCAGGTGTCCATCAACAGAGGAATGGATTACAAAACTGTGGGATATGCACACAATAGAATTCTACTCAGCAATAAAGAACAATTTCCCCTTTTTGATAGGACCCCAATCATAATGGATTACGACCCACCTTCTTGGATTCATTTTAAGTTGATCACCTCTCTAAAGACCCTATTTTTAACAAAGCCATATTCTGAGATAGTAGGAATTAGGACTTTAGAATATCTTGTGGAGGTTGGGGTGGGGGCAATGACTTGGGAGCACAGCCTGTAGCAGGTAGAGAATTGTTTGCTGAATGACTTTGATGTGTTAATGTAGGTCTTTTTTTATTACTGAAGATATAATAACAAAAGTTATAAAGGTAATATTATTGTACAACAATAAGCACTTTGATGCAGTATCTCATTTAATCCTCAACAAAAATAAATAAAGCCAGATATACAGAATTACGCAAGGTGAACAGCCTAGGAAGAGGCAGAGCTGGGAATTGAACTCAGATCCACAGGACTCCTAAGCCCAGGGAGCCTATCTATCACTTTGGGAGTTGAGTTGGTAAGCTTTCCAATTACCTTTTGTTTGTGTTCCAATTCTAGAGTTAATGGTTAGTCTTTTAAGTAAATCATTATCCTTTCATCACAGGGGGTAAAACCTATAAAAATGCTGATTGAGTGAAATTCAAGAACGGTATGTTTGTCAATGGCCATTAATCAATCTATAATCAATGTGTAAACTCTTTGCTAAACAATTAACTTGTTAGAAAATGCGTAAACAAGACAATTCCAGATAGGGCAGATATTAGCCAATAGTTAGGTCATACAGAACACAATATTAGTGCTCAAAAGACCAGCATACCACCCTCCATTTAATTATTTTTGCAACATGCTTGTCGTATATGTAATGAACTTCCCTAGAAATCAGCCCCCTGGGATCCTTAAGTAATTGGGAATCGTTCCTTTCTGCCTGATTCACAAAACAATCAGTCTCACTAATAATAAATGGAAAATCTAATTGGGAGTGTGAGTGTTAAGACAGCAGGTTACAAATAACCAACTAATAAAATTGCTTTGGGTTCAAAAATGTGATTTGTTTCTGAAGTCCATAGTAGTGTGGGAAGGGAGTAGAATGCCCTTCGGGGTCCTACTGGGGTTTAGGGACCCATAAACCAACCTTCATCTGTTTGACTATGAATGTAGGAGCACACATATGGGAGCTTTACCAAATTCTTATTAGGGTCCATTCCCTAAGGAAGGTTAAAAATTAAACTCCCCTTAATGCAAATGAGTGAACTAAGGCTCAGAGATGTCAAGACAGCTATACAATGTTAAATATTCATTTGTGGAAAATCTAGGACAAGGACCTATGGCCTCCCAACCTGGAATTCCAACTTCTACATCACAAATTTAATATACTCTGGACCTGACAACAAGAGCATGGCTTCTAAACAAAGATCAACGTCTAGAGAAAGCAAGTATCTCTCCACTGCTCCTCATTTCATCAATGCCTCTAATAGATGACAAGATATAAAAGTGCCAGTTCAGGCCATATATTTTAAGGTAAATGTTTGCAGTTTAATAAGCATTTATTTGTTTATATTTTAAAAGAAACTCATCCTTCAAATACTCTCATGGTATTATATTTACATGAGATATAAAAGCAACTTCCCTTTCCTCTCTTCCTCTCTCCCCTCCCCCTCCTCCCCTGCTGCCTTGATTGGCCACATCCACCAGGAGCAATAACATGATCCCTTTCCCTACTAAGAACCCTGCTGCTATTTTGAATGTAATTGCCCAGCACCCTGCAGAGAATGCATTCTCTAAAGCACTGGCAGAGCTTTTCCATTGAGACCAGACAGAGTACACCAAAGGCTAATCTGGAGGATGTTAAGGACCTGTTAAAATAATGAACTTTATTTTTCAAATGAAAATAGAAACCCCTCAAATTAAGGTCTTGACTCTCAGCTCCATTCTCCTATTATCCCTGGACCAGAGCTACATTTTTTCAGCCTACTTTCTGCAATGGGATTCACAGGACACAAACGTGTGATCCATTGAGAATCTTCCTGGGTTTTTAAATTCCCACTGAAGCCTAGACACAGAATTCTCCAGTGCAGCCCACAGCATCATTCGATTTTCCTAAATCCAGTGTTTGGCAGCCTCAAGATAAGGATGAAAGCAGATAAGACTCATCTCTCCTCTTGGGTCCTACCACACCTACTATTGTACCTCTTGTTGGCCAGAGAGACTTAACCCACAAAGAGGCAAAAACAAAGACCAAAGACCATCAGTCTCATTTATCCTGTGGGGCTTTGTTCCAGCTTGTGCTTCCCAGTACAACTTCATGAGCTTTACGCAGCTACTGTGTAGCTTTTACTTGCTTATATTAGACTAGTATCTAGAGAAATCCACACTTACTTCCAGGGGTGCCAAATACCTGTGCTTGTTGCTCAGATGCTGCAAATTGACATGAGGATGTTCTGTGTGTTTGTATTTTAAGTGAGAAGGAAATATATGTGCTGTTTGCTGCCATGACAGTGAGGGAGCTTTGATGACATAAATGTCTCCAGAAAGATGAGCGAATTGGCCCTTTCAGAGAGCAAGGCTGCCAAGGAACCGAAGCAGTGGGGGTGGTGTCAGCTTCAGGGAAACACAGTCTGGCCTATAAATTAGGCAAATCACTTTCTCTCATAACTGTACTTTAGAACTTGATTTCTATATGAAAATGGATGGATGGATGGATGGATGGATGGATGGATGGATGGATGGAACATTCAATTAACATGTGTCACCTTTATCTCCTTTGGCTCATATTAACCCCCTGTTTAAAAGCCCAGAGTACCTTGGAAACTGAACTTAACAAATTATTTGAAGGTTCCTATTCCCTGATAGAATCGAGTCATTTTCTAGTATAAGCATCATCATTATTATTACTATTTTGTACTGGAGGTTGAACACAGAGGCATTCTCTACTTCTCAGCTACACTGCAGCCCTGTTTAGTTATTTAATTTTTATGTTTTATTTACTTATTTATTTATTTATGTATTATTTATTTTGGAAACAAGGACTTGCTAAATTGCTGAGACTGGCCTCGAACCTGTGGTCCTCCTATTTCTGCTGTGATTTCAGACATGCGCTACCACGGAGAGAGCTCAATAGAGCACTTACCTAGCAGGGGGACCTGAATTCAATCCCCAGTATGACAAATAAACAGAATTTTTTTATTCTCTTTCTCTCTCTCTCTCTCTCTCTCTCTCTCTCTCTCTCTCTCTCTCTCTCTCTTTCTTTAGTACTGATGGGCACCAAAATCTCATTTTGTAGTCACAGGACCAAAACCAAACTCAGGTTCTCCCCTTCTCTCATCAGTTTTCTTATTTTCTTGGGCAACTTAATTGGCTTCCACCAATTAAGAAATCATTCATTCATTCATTCATTCACAAATACTTTTTGAGCCCCTATAAAGTGCCCTAACAGTAGTAGAAATAAGCAGACAAGATCTTCCTCATTGAGCTCACATCAGAGATAAACAAGCTAATAACTTGCCGTAGAGTTCAGGGAAGCAGTGTAGGGGCATATACAGTGAGAGATATTTGTCTTTGAAGAAGTGGCTTTGGAGTAGAGGCTTGCATGAGTGAAACAGCAATGTCTCATGAATATCTGGGGAAGAGCATTTGAGGCAAAGAGAACAAACAGCACGGGTAAAGGTCCTTGGATAAGGAAGCTACTTGCTAGGAGACAAATGTGGCTGAGCCCCAGGGAGCTTGGGTGACAGGAACAAGGTCAAAGAGGCAGCCAGAGGCCCATGTAGCTTCTTGTGGGCCATCATGAAGATGGATTTGATTCTAAGTATTATTGGAAGCTATTGGAGGATTCTGAGCAGAGTAGTAACATGATCCACTTAATACTTTAAAAGAATTTTCCAACCAATAGAAATTTAAATCTTTCTTAATTCTCTCCTATTTTTATCATTCACTTTGGCTCACAAATCCCGTTTGATTCTTCTTCAAAGAAAAATTCTAAGAATTCAGTGGCATTTTCTTGAATGAGGACCATCACAACTGACTACCAGCTGGTACCCCTGCCCCAAATTTTTCTATGCTCCAGTCCACCTAGTAGAAATTTTGATTTTCTAAAAATAAAAAATTGTCCATGCTATTTTCCTACTTCAAAAAATAATGTCTTTGGCTTCCTATAAGCAACTGTATACAGCACAAATTTCTCATTCTGCAATTAAGACCTTAATGGTATGGTCCCAACATAATCAACCACTATAGTTTAAAAAACAAGCTGACCTCTGCTTCCACCCTCTCAACATGCCTCATTCATTCTTGACTCTCAGCTGTAGCCCCATAGAATGGTATGCTTTTTCTTCTTGATATCAGCCCTACACTGTACATATATGACTTGACTATCATTTGGGATGTCAGAGTGCACCTTCTTCCTTGAGGCCTGTCTCGATGATTCCAGCTCAGAATGTCCACAGTACGCCCATCCAGCACCACACATTTTGGTGTATGTTTTTATATTTCACTCTGAAATTTTATGTACCTACTTGACTAAATTATATCATGCCCTCACACCAAAGCTGTAAGCTCCCCAGGGGTCTCAACACTCCTGTAGCCAACTTAACAGCTTGTACGCATGGCACGGTCGATCTTCAAGCAGTGTTTAGAATCATAGACCTTTTAAATGAAAGAAAAGTTAGAGCTTTTCCAGTCCTGGTCCCTCATTTTATGGGTAAGAAAATCAAGATCCAGGATGTAAAGGGCTTTGCTTTGTGTTGCATAGCTACTTATTGGCAGAAAAAGAACTCAAGCATGAGTCTCCTGCCTTTCTAAGACATCATGCTGAGTGGATCAAAGAATCAATTCCAATAATTTGTCTGACTATTACCACATTCTAGCTATTAGGGCCACAGGTTTCCATTCCTTCTAACACTTTTTTTTTTAACTATAACAGTGCTATAGAGTAATCAGGTGACCTCCTCCAATTATGAAAAGTATAATTGTAATTCTCAGTTACAAACAAGAGAGAAACCAGGTCTGGATGACTTTGACAGAAGCAAACCAATTAGAAAGGTATAAGCCAGCTCACAGAATTGATGGGGAGTTCAAGAGACAATGGAAAGGACAGGCAGGTGCTCTGAAAAGTAGGGAGGCAGCTTCATGGTCACGATACCAGCATAGAGTGAATCTGCAAGTGAGTCAGCACAGCAGTACTGGGTGAATGGCCCAACTGATCTTTCTATCTAGTGCCATGTGTTCAGGATTCAAAGATGCCCACCTACTCCCGGAGTGACAGACTGGTCAAGGCTAGGGACCACAAGATGGGAGGGGAAAAGGCAGAACACTCCTATTTCTATAGAAGGAAGCAGGTACCAGAAATAACATTTCCAGCAAGACCCTTCATTAAGGGAGCTTAATCATCCCCCAAATAAACTGTGGACTATCATAAATGGGGGGGGCAGGATGTCAAATCTCAAATGTACCCTATACCAATCATCTCTACTGAGATCAGAGCAAATTGTCAACACTGATTCTATTTTTGCTGGGAAAGATGGACTTGAATAGAAAGGGATGGGTGGGGGAGAGCATGAGACCAGCAGGGCAGTGTGCTACCTAGGAAGGAGATCCACTCCCTGTTTGAAATGGGTCAGGATCATTTCATCTCTGATGAGATGCCAAAGCAGGGGTATAATTACTACCAATTACCCATGATTTTCAGAGGGAACTGACCTAGGGTGCTGCCCATAACTTTTCCTTTGGCTATAGAATTAGAGTCTTCTCAGGAGGTATATTTGGATGGAAATGCTTATAGCCTTATGTTGATTTCTTAGGTCCTGAGTCTCAATTATTACTAATAGTGATAATAAGAGATTATTTGGCCTTTCTATACATCTGAATTTTACCAGAGACTTTGCATACATTATCTCAGTTATTCCTTAGGGGAAAAATCACATAAATTCAACATTATTTTTCTAGTTGTTAGTCATAAATGTTGAGGCTCAGAAAATGTGAGCCAGAATTTTAACCCAGATTTATTTGACTCCAAAACATCTATGCTTTCTATCATGCTATTGGAAAAATAGAGAATCTAGTCAGAGCTTGTGAATTCAAGTCTGGCTCTAGCAGGTACAGGTCTGTAGCTGTAGGCAAACTATTTTAGTTTATCTGTGCCTTGGTGACTTCATCTACAATATGGGAATAACTGATAATTACTACTTGTTCTCTCTCATGAAGAGGGATACATGGGAAAGGGTCTTGGAAACTGTAACTATAAACCTGTAAAATGATATTCAAATATATCTTAGTAATTATCATTATTACAATGTATAAGACAACTGGAGACAAGCAGAATACAGGCTCAGGCACAAAAAAAAAAAATCATCTGGGTGTACATGGACTGCTGTGGGACAAGAAAAGGAACCCTCAAATGTAACTTTGCTCTGTCCTGTAATTCTACTTTTGTATGGGGAGGAGGGGCAAGGAGTTTCTTGAAAGACGGCACCCAATAGGATCTGAAATGCAGGATATAATTTTGCAGCCACCTTACTGTTACAGGGATGAATGAAACAAAATTACTGAATTTAAAGTCAATCTCAGTGCTCTTGATAGATTGGCTGCCTGACAACATTTTGGAACTGCCAGAGGAAGCAAAGTTACATTTATATAACTTTAAAACTGTCAGAAAAGTAGAGAGTAAAATTAAGTTTGTTCCTTTTTTACAACTACAGGTAGAGGTAAATTGCACTGCAAGATGAAGGGGAAGGCATGTGACAACTCTAATATTACAAAGGAATATCTTTATGAGCACTGAATGTTTGTGTAGGGAGAATGATTGTTCCTTCCTTTGGTAGGATTGTAGAAAACTGATATAGTGCAGATCAGAGCCAAAAGAGAAAAGTGAAACCAACAACAATATAATAACTGTTCAACAGAAGTACAAATGCAAGAAAAGATACATTTGTTTCAATTTAAAAACACTTCTGTTTGAAGGAGATGTGAAAATAGGAATACCTGCACTGATGTTTACATAGAATTAACTTCCAATTTACACATCTCAAGTCTTCCTCTTTTTCATTATAATGTATGAACAACAATCGAACCTGAACATTTATTTATAAATAAGACACAATTTGCATTTAAATATACCCTCCTAGCACCAAAAGCTATGCCTGTAGCCATTACCCCTTTCTCTCCAATTACAAAGAAAAAAAAAAAGTCTGTTCTCCTTCCAAAGACCAAGACTTACATGGGGACTGTGGATCTCAAGCAGCTATCTGTCCTTCCAGAAACTCTATCAACCAGCCAGTGCCTCTGTCTCCAGCATGGTCTGCCTGCAAGCTTCTTTCCATCATCATTCACATACACTCAAGTATCTCCCACTTGAGAGTCTGCAGAAAATTTGGAAGCATAGTTATCTTCCAGACATTATCCTTTGCCACTAGAACCCTGGCATAGACAAGAATATCAAGTTATACAGCTCCTTCACCTCTCACATGCACTACAACCCATGGAGTCCATCTACTCTCATTAGAAATCATCCTTTTAGCCAGGCATGGTGGCACATGCTTGTAATCCCAGTACTTGGGAGGCTGAGACCGGAGAATCTAGGTTCGAGGTCACCCTCAGCTACTGAGTGAGGCCCTCCGCAACTTAGTGAGACCCTGTTTCAAAATAGAAAAAAAAAAATAGGGGTGGGGGTGTAGCTCAGAAATAGAATGCCCCTGGGTTCAATCCCCAGCGAAAGAAAGAAAGAAAGAAAGAAAGAAAGAAAGAAAGAAAGAAAGAAAGAAAGAAAGAAAGAAAGAGAGAAAGAAAGAAAGGGAGAGCAGGAGGGAAGGGAAGGAAGGAAGGAAGGAAGGAAGGAAGGAAGGAAGGAAGGAAGGAAGGAAGGAAGGAAGGAAGGAGCGAGCCATCCTCTTGACAATTATTATTCACATTGCTTGATTGAGTGGGATTTTTTACTTTTTTATCATTTTCTATTTTTTTTTTATTTTTTTTGCAGTACTGGGGATTGAACTCAGGGGCGCTCTACCTCCGAGCTATACTCTCAGCCCTATTTTTTTTTTTTAATTTATTTTTTTTTTAATTTTTTAGCATGGAATTTTATACATTTCTTGGGTACAACAGGGTTAATTACACATTTTTGTTGGGTACAAACTAGTACAGGTAAAGACATCCATGCACATATTTCTCATTAACCCTTCCCCAATTCCCACCCACCCTCCCCCTATCTCCTGGTCAGTTTAGTGATTGACTTTGAT
>PVLC010028026.1:0-21507 GCA_004027655.1 Graphiurus murinus
AGCAAGACAGGCCACGACAGGTGTGATTACATAAACGCCATCTACATGGTTCATGTAGGGGCTAAAACCAGGGAGCTCCAGAGACATGAACACATTGTATTTAAACCTAGCTTTGCAAATCTCTGTGTGCTTGCAGATTTATAAAGAAATCCTTCTGTATCCAAAGCATTGGTCAGCCAGGCATGATGGCACATGCCTGTAATCCCAGTACTTGGGAGGCTGAGACAGGAGGATCACAGGTTTGAAGCCAATATCAGCAACTTAGCAAGACTTGCAGCAACCTAGCAAAATCCTGTTTAGAAAAAAAAAAAAAAAAGATTGGGTGTAGCTGAGAGTTAAAATGCCCCTGGATTCAATCCCCAGTACCACAAAATAAGAAAAAGATGGAGATGAGGAGGAGGAGGAGGTGGAGGATGAGGAAGAGGAGGAAGAGGAAGAGGAGGAGGAGGAGGAAGAGGCGGCAGCAGTGGCAGTGGTCAGTCCCTAGACAGTCTGGGGGGGCTACTGTGATTCCTACAGTTTGAAGACCCCATGCCCCCAGTCTTCTAAGGGACAATGCTGAAGTTAGTATCGTGAGCGTCAGAGCAGCCTATTCTGTGACCATGGACCTCCTCGACTACACGAGCAGCAGCAACTGTTGTCATCCCCGGCCGGTTTGAGGACCATGTTGTGCTGTCGTGGCCCAAGGTGACTGCGTCCTCCACGCCTGCCAGCCTCTGTGCCACCTGCTGCCCAGCACGACTCTTACCCAGTGAGCACAGCCTCAGACCGAGCCCGGGGCGTTCCTGGATGATGCTCAGCTGCATTTCCGTGCATCTGGCCCACGGTGACCCCGAGGAGGACAAGCAGAGCACAGCAGCGCCCAGGCTCCAAGTGCCGGAGCCAGTCGGCACCAGAGGCTCGCTCACCTCCTCCCACCTAGTCTGTTGGGTCTGGAACCTGGCTCTGGCCTGCAGCAGCGCTCAGCCTGAGGAATTCCACACATCCTACCACTTTGGCTTATCGCTTTCCAAGAGAGAGCTGGCTCCCAGCACCTTGGAACTGGTTTCCTATCCCGAAGATGCAGCTTTTAAAAATGGTCCAGGGGGAGCGCTCTCATGGGCCCTAGGAGACGAGGCTTGGCAAAGGTGTCTCCTGCAGCTCCCAAACCTGCTGGTTCCTCTGGGCTCAATTCCATTCCAATAGGCTATTTCTGTTTCACTGATGTGCGTCTGGGGGAAGGGGGACAATTGGCAGTTGTCAGAAATGGAAACTTGATTCACTTGGGTTACTCTCTGAGCATCCTCCTGGCGATGGGTTTTTATTCCTGCTGGGAAAAGAGAGGAGTGTGTGTGTGTGGGGGGGGGGTGTGCTGTTACTGGGATATCAGACTGAATTCTAACCCTGGGCCAGCCTGGCACAGGCTCAACGTCTAGTCCCTCAAGGTGTTTGCCGTTCTAAAGTGAAAGGAGAGCTGGGTGCCATGATTTCCCGACTGAAGGAGCCCTGAGCTGGTCCTTTTCGTCACCAGAGCAGTTGGGGCAGGAGTCTGCGGTATCTGAGCTTATCTGGGGCCAGGGCAGTCTGGGAGGTGGGACAGCTTTCCTCCCTTACCAGCGACCTTCCAGCCAGAAAGGGCGGTCCCTGACTCTGGCACCAGCGCCTTAACTTTTCCAAGATCTGATAAGTTCTAGGCACCAGATACTAACCTAAAATTGAATAGTTTAGTATTAAACTGGAAAAGGAAGATGGGAAGGTCTGCCTTTTCCCCCCACCCCCAGCCACTCAGCTTGCTTCTGCAGTCAGAGGAGGCTGTGCCCAGGAGAGCCTGCGAGCAGAACACAACTCCCTCTGACTGCAAGGGCAGGCTGAGTGGCTGGGGGTAGGGGAGGTGACTTCGTGGTCAAGAAGGGTGTACGGGAGGCCAAGTCCCAAGGAGAGTTCTGGTGGTCAGACCAGCCAGGGAACAAGTGCATGAGTCCAGAGGTGAAGTGTAATGGGTTGAAAGTGAGAATGGAGGAAGACAGGAGTGGAGAGAGGGAGCCGGAGGGAAGTGAGTTCAGGTCCCCTTGTCATTGTGCATCTCAGTGGTGCAGGAATAGAGGTGAAAAGGGAAACTTGATGAAAGAAATAATCCAATGTTCACATATGACACCGGCAATACCAGTTTAATATTGTGCTTGGGGAGAGGGGGGCAGAGAGAGGGAGCGGGGTGGGACCCAGAGGGAAACGTGTCACAAGGGCGGTGCACAGGGAGGTGTCTCTCCCTCTGAGCCTCATTATGATGCGTAAGGACAGTGCACCAATTATAAAAAAGGGGGAAAGGAGAGGCGAGCAGTGCAGCTGGCCAGGAGCATGCCAGTGGATCTTAAGGATGCAAGAGTATAAAAGGTAGGGTAGGATTTGGGGGTGATGGTGGTCACGTGTGTGGGAGCCTCAGTTTTCCTGAGGACAAGAGGAGATACCCTGGGACCCAGGAGAAGCCCTTCTGAAGGAGAATCTTTGCCTCTATTTTAGGATTGCCGGTGACACAGCCCTCAGCAAAAACATCCACGAGTCCGTCAGCGCCCAGATCCGGAAGAACTTTGCAAAAAGCAAATGGAGAGTAAGTCCGAATTTATCACATTCCCAGACTCCAGCCACTCTTGTGGGACTTGCTCTGTCTTGAGAGCGTGTCTTGCTTCTAAAGGTTGCTCACACCGATTTTGGAACCTCAGCCAACTAATTTTGTTAATTTTAACTGATAAGGTTGATGACATTGTAGGAGTATCATAGTATAGGAGGGATGAAATGTGTGATTAAGCTGAGTGTAGCAGTGCATGCTTGTAATTCCAGTACTTAGGAGACTGAGATAGGAGGATGACAGGTTCGAGGACAGCCTCAGCAATTTAGTGAGGTCTTTTGCAACTTAGTGAGACCCTGTTTCAAAATAAAAACTAAAATAGGGCTTGAGGTGTAACCCAGGGGTAAAATGCCTCTGGATTCAATCCCCACTAACACACACACACACACACACACACACACACACAAATGTGTGATTAAACATTTCCCCTTTGTGATTCAAAAACAGCAGTCATGCCAGCACTTACTCATTTGCTGTTTCTTAAGCAATGTAACCCTTTTCATCTCTCTTCACTTGGCTAGAACTTTGAATAATCATCTTTTATTAAAGTGATATGGAGAAAGATAGAAAGCAGAAAATCTAAGTTGAATTCATAAGTATTTTCTGGTAAAAATTTGTTTTGATTCAAATCATAGAGGTTTTATGATCATCTGTTGATTACCTAAGTTTTGTGTTTTAATCAGCTTGGGGAAAGAGCTGGCTGTCTTATCTTGAGAGCCAACAGTAAGATATTATACAGATATAAAATTAAGCCAGGCACAGTGGGCACATACCTGTAATCCCAGATCTTCAGGAGGCTGAGATAGGAGGATTGCAAAGTCAAGGCCACCTGGGCAACTTAATGAGATGCTGTCTCAAAATAAAAAGGGCTGAGGACATAACTCAGTGGTAGAGCACCCTTGGATTCAATCCCCAGGATTCCCCCCCCACACACACACACAAAATAAATAGAAAAGAAAAAGAAAATTAATTCCACTGATGTTGTATTCAGAAGAAATGGGATAAAAAGTACCAATTATAGGAAAATAAATACTATTTTAAGATCAAATTTTAAGACAGTTTATTATTATAATATTCCTTGTGTGCATGTATGTCACTATCCCTATGATTTACATTATGATCTGAGACTATAGTATACCAATAATAGTATATATAAAAATAATGTGCCTTTACTTCCAAAAATCATTTCTCTTCAATCTTGGAGATAATTATTTTGCATTTGTTGTCTATATTTATGATGTAAGAAGAAAGCTATTTTTTAAATGTCCAAAATATATTTTGATGTGGGGGTAAATAAATTTACACACTGTTGGTAGACAGGGCAATATAAATTTTCTTTAAGTATTGTGAAAATAAGAAGTTTGCAATGCTTAGGATAACCAGATAAATAAAAGGAAGCAGCTGTAGAATTTTTTAACTAGCTGGAATATTTTGTCTGTTTTTTTTTTTTTTTTTTTAATTTCAGCAAGCATTTAATGCCACAGCCGTTGTGAGACATATGAGAAGGCTACATCTTGGCAGCAGCCTGGACAGTTCAAATGCAAGTGTCTCAAGCAGCCTCAGTCTGGCCAGCCGAAAAGATTGTGCGTATGTAGCAAAGCCAGAATTCTTCAGTGGGCACAGGAGATGAGTCTGGAGCAGAGCGAGGGAGCTGTCCTTGCCGAGCACCTACTGTGCCAGGCGCTGTCACTACTTCATCCCATGCCGTGCTTACAACCACTGGAGGACATCATCTTAATATAATCATTTAATACTCAGACCCTAGGTATTATCATTTCCACTTGTACCTGAGAAGGCCATGGCTCAAGGCCCATGCAGACAGGCCCAGACACTCCTAGTTCTACCTCCTTCCCCTCCAGGTGGCTTCTCCCTGTGCAGACACTCTGTATTGATGAAGAGATGGTAGAGTGTCTCTGTCAACATTCCCACTGCTATAATCCAAAACAACTGACCACGTGACTTAGAGGAAGGAAGATTTGTTTGCTCACACTTTTTGGAGATATCAGGGTCCAGTTCAGGTCAGGCTGGGGTCTGTGGAGCTCAGGGCATGGCAGCAGGAAGCAGAGAGAGGGAGAGCAAGGGCTCTGCTCTCACATCAAGGAGGCCAGAAGCAGAGAGAGCCAGCAAGCAAGGGGATTCAAAGACACAAGCACAGTCCCTAGGGCTCTATCCCCAGGGAGCCACCTTCTCCAGCCACGCCCACCTGCCTAGGTTACCACCCACTAAGTCCATTACAGTGGATCTACCTACAACTTTCATGGCTTAATTACATCGACTCTGAACATTAACACATGAGCTCTTCTGGAGACATTCTATCTCTCACCATAATATAGAGACCACCAACAGCTGAGCTCACTGACTTCTAAGCATAATTTTTGGTGAAGATGATGCTAATTTGAGCTCATTCATGTGAAGTGCACTGCATATGCAATACAAGTAATAGAGATAGTGTGTCATTATCCCTCATTGCATGGAATATGACATCCTTTAGGTATACTTGTGCTCTTCTTATTTCTCTCCTCCACTCCTAGCACTGTATTTATCACAATCTCACACTAGGTTATCCAGTGACTTCTCTCCACTTCAGAGCTATTGCCCTGATCATCCCCACTGGCCCTCCTCTTCCTTCACCCCACCTCAGCCATCACGCTCCTTTAGCTCAGCAAAGAGTTCCCTCCCACTCTAAAGAGTCATCTCCTCTCATCCAGCTCTTAAGTTTTCCAAAAACACACCCAGGAGCTTCTCTGGTGTGCTATATGGTCCTGTGGACCCCAGTCACATGTCCATGAAGATCCTTTCCACCCTGACCAAAGGGAACCCCACCAACATCAATTGTTTTTTTAAAGAGTTGCACAGTGGTATTGACTGCACAGCTCCTCTTAATAAGTAATGTTATGGCTGTCCCAGTGTCTGAGTGTCCAGAGCTCTCTGGGCACATGCTCTGCTGGGGCTGGCCAGTAGCTGATGCATCCCACACCAGGGGCCCCAAGGCCAGTACAGCTCCTGGGGAGGGACTTAGTTCAGCCCAGGAGGAATTTTTTAAGATCAAGGGACTTCCAAGTTCACAGAGAAACAAGTAGATATGCCCTTTTTGGCCCTTAGTCACAAAATGATTCTGAGCCAAGAGTACACATACCACACCAACCAGAGGCCGGAAGAGGGTTTGGGGTTCTCTCTTCATCCTTAAAATGCCTACTTCACGGAGCTGTTATAAAAAATAAACTCTTCTTATGATGATAGTATATATTCCACACCTAGCCTGGTACCTACTACATAGTAAGAGCTCAATAATCAGGGCCTCATGTACCATGGTGGCTAACTCACGTCACTTCCAAATACAAAGCAGTTAACTAAAATTTAAAAGAAGAGAGAGGAGAAAGTGGGTCTACAAATACAGCATTTTGAACACATCACAAAGGTTTTTCCTGTGGGTAGAGTCTGGGCTGGGAATGAGACTCAGTGCTAGAGCACATGCCTAGCTTGAATGAGGCCTGGGGTTGGATCCCCAGCACTGGAAAAAAAAAGTCCAATGGGTGAACATTTGGTCTCGTGAACCCAACTCATGTGACCCTCATGGTGGCAAGGGGGAACACAGATTTGCTTCTGAAGCTCTGAATCAGCTGTCCACTGTTCCCTGCAGGTCTGGAACCTTCCACGCTCTGTAGTTTCATTTCCTCTTCGTCGGGGGTCTCAGGAGTTGGAGCCGAGCGGAGACCCAGGCCCACCACTGTGACCACAGTGCACACTGGCAGCAAGTGACCGGCCTGGAGGTGGGAGCCGGGGCGGGCGGGCCGGGGAAGGGGCGCCGCCGCCCACGAGACCCACCCTGCATGGTGCACCTTTCTGCATAGGACTGGAAGACAGAAGTTTTTTTATGGCCATATTTTATACTGCAATTCTGAAGTGTTCATTTCTCACAAACTCTACTGACTCAAGGGGAGCTGAATTAATCGGACCTGGTGCTGTATATAAGAATCTTGCAAAGCTCTAACCGAACGGACCTTTTCGTCCCCTCCCCTGACTCTACCATTTCCACTCTTCTCAGCGTAGGCAACTGTCTAGGGTGTATTTTTTCATGGAAAAAAAAATGGTTTCAACTGGATTATTTAAATATTAGTAAATATTGTGCATTAGGGTTTTTTTTTCTCTCTTTTCAGAAATATGTCTTCTTGACCTGTATCTCTCAGTTACATGACCTATATCGTTTGCTCTTCAATAGTAGTCTTATGTTAACCTTTAAGAGATTTTTTTTTCATCCAAGGGGAATTTAAAGGTATTTTTAAAACTTCTAAAAAGAGGGTCGAGAGTCTGTCTCCGAGGCTAAGCGTGTACTTGATTTTGATTGTTCTCTTTCTCTCTCCTCCCTGGGGAGGGGAAGCTCTCCACAAAGAGCCTCAGTAGCTCAGCAGGGCTGTCTTCTCTCCAGGGGGGTTGGAGAGGAACCTGCAGAAAACTCTTGCCAGCAGCTCCTCCAGCACATGCCCCAGCACCCCCAGCAGAAATGAAGATGCCTGCTCCCTGAGACCAAGGCTCCACCTCACAGGCTGACCTGACTCCGTGAACGAGATAACCCAGGATGCTGCGATATAGGAGCCCCCTTACAAAAGGACGCGCTGCTATTTTGTTTAAAGCAAACAATCCACACACAACCCTCATTTCTCATGAGGGATGATGGACGGAACTCTGATCTCAGCTATGCAGTTTTAAAATTAATCTCTTTTTCTCTGTTTTTTTTTAAATGCATTTCTAATCTCACACTTAAAATGGCCTCCAACACACCCAAGCTGTTTCCCCACCTTTTTTACCCAGTTTTTTATGAATGTGACCCAGGAGAGGAAAGGGAAATGGGTCTCAAAGAAGAAGTCATTTACCTGGGGTGATAAAAAGAGGTGACCCACCAAATGAGCAGGAGACCGGCGACCACAGAAATGGCCAGAGATGCCCCCGCCAGGCCTGGCTGGTGTGTGAAACCGTCCCACTCATCAGGGGAATCTGAAGTCAAAGACTGTGGTGAGAAGGCTACCCAGTGCCCCAGTGTGCCTGGAACTGAAGGATTTCCCAGGATGGAAGGTCCTGGGCAAACCAGGCCACATGGTTCAGGAACATGGCACATGGGTATGCAGGAGAGAGAGAATGCAGAACCCAACACCGGGCAAGCGCTTTGCAAGGAGGCTCACCCAGAGACCAGGCAGGTGGCTGCCAGCGCCAGCTTTGCAGAAACCCTCCCTCGGCACTCATGCCTGTCCAGTGCCCTGCAGCTCAATTCTGCAGCCAGCCTCTACCCCCCCAGGTGTCCTGCTGGGTCCCCCTGATGGGCCAGTGACTGTCCTGGCTGTTGTCTCAATGCCCTTCTCCTGTAGAAGGCCAGTCATGGAAGGTCCTGTTGGCCAGACCACCTTTGTCATTTTACACCTTTGACTATGTTTAGCACTGTTCCCTGGCCCTCCCCACCACACACACACACACACACACACACACACACACACACACACGAGAGCATGCAGTGTCATTGCTCAGCAGCCACAGCCTGCCTTCCCAAGGACACCAGTGCGGGATGTATAAGAGCAGCCGGAAGGACGGGCAGCTGGTCTACCTGTCTCCATGTGCGTCACAGGCGCGCCACTGCTTGGCAGGAGCCCTGCTTGGGCATCTGCACACAGGCAGCCAGGACGAAAATGCATGCTGCCACTCTTCAAAATCTGCAAAAAGTTCATAAAATGACATCAGGCCCAGTAGAGGAGCAAGCGTCACCTAATTTGGAGACACATCAACCTCTAATCCTTCAGAAAGATAGTGACGTAAGAATTGTAAATCACCGTTGGGAAAACTAAGGAGTTTCTCTAGGATGTTGCTTACCAATAAGTGTCCTAGGCACATTTAAGTTCAAGCGGTATAAGAAAAAAGTAACGAGAAGGTTCCAAGGAGTGGTAATCTACCTGAGCTTGGCACCTATGGGGTGTCCATGAGCAGGTGTCGAGCTCTTTGTGCTGCATGCCCTACAGCCATTTGCATTTTGAAGCAAATTTGAAGCCAAATTCCATTATTGGTGATGCAAATATTTCCTGGAGCTGATCTGTGAGCTTCATGCTACGTATGATTTGTTTGAAAGTATCTGGTTCCCGAAAAGTAGAGAACAGGTGGCGGGTGAGCCCTGGTGTAGGTGCAGTCCTTGCCGTCTGGGTCAGCCTTGAGTGACACGTCAGTTCTCAAGGACACGGTACAAGGAAATGGTGACTAGCTTCAGCCCAGTGGTAGACTCTGCTGAATATGATATCAGCCAGTCTATACCATCCTGATGCCACCAGACTTAGGGTAATTAACCCATTGTTTTAGGGAGAAGGGAAAATGAGTACCATGTGGGAGAGTCGGTCCTTTTGAGAGTGCCTTCAAGGTGAAGGAGAAGGTTCTTTTCCAACTGAATTTGACTTTAAATTTCATTGCAAAATTGGAAGAGAATGCAGACTGGACCTTCTCTTAAGACCTGAAAAGTGGGGTAAATTCCACTAGTATCAGCTGAATTTCACACACACACACACACACACACACACACACACACACACACACACACACACAGTGCTTGGCTGAGACTGTGGGAAAACATACCCGCCCCTGCCCAAGTCTTTCATTTGGTTTCTGCACCTTCTTGGAGCAAAGGGATTTTGTTTTTCTCACCTGGATATTATGTCGTGGAAGAGAGTCCTAGACTGGCATCTCCCTCTGCTGCCTGTCCATCCCTTCCTTGTCCACCTCTGTCTTCATCTCACAAAAGAGGCAGTAAGAGCTGCTGCATTTATCTGAAGTCGAGAGTTGGGCACCCATGCCCAGACCCTTGTCACTCTTGACAAGGGCACCCCTGGTTTCCGGGCTGCTCTCTGCTCCCTGCAGCTCCACTTTTCCTGGGAACACTGGGGTCTGGAGCCCAGGCTGGGGTAGGGACAGAGACAGTGAGAGCTGCAGGGGGCAGGGCGCTCCTGGGCGAAGGTATTTGACCACAAAGCCCTCGGGGAAAGATGAGGCTGCTGTGTGAGGGACGCAGCCCATGGTAGGAGCTCCTGGTGTTTCACCACCTCCTGCTGCCCCTGACTCCATGGGAGAATAGAAAAGATAATCTCCCACTTTGTATCTCCTTCTGAAGGAAAAAAACTGCTCAAAGCATGCCAAAAAAAAAAAAAAGCAGGTGTGACTGGTTCTGGTCACTTCTAAAATCTCAAGGACAGGCAGCAGCCCCTCTGGACAGGAACTTGTGACCTTGAGAAGTCCCACTCTCTGACTCGCTCCTAAGGTAGTGTCCAGGGAATTTGGCAGTCAGGCCTCCGGCAAAAGAAGACACACCAGTAGCTGATCAGGCAAAGGTTTGGCTCGTAGAAAACATTAGCTGTCTGATAAAAGGATTTTGGCATAGGGAGCCCCGGACTCAGTTTACCTATTCAGTATGTATGGCCTGTGGATGAGAGAGGGGACCTCGGTTTAGAGCAAAGCCAGGAAAGGCACAGGAAAGGGAGCCCAGGGGGGGGGTCCCCTCTTGAAAGAAAGCTGACTCTCTCCTGGAATGACATTCTTTTTTCTCACTGGCTTTTGACACCTTATGAGCAAATTTAAACAGAAAGAAAGAGCCACATTCCAGTGGAGATGGACTCGGTATTTTAGAACTCCGGACACTCCGGCCCCTTGGCCCACCCAGAGCGTGGTCAGAGCCGATTCTTCACACGGGGGAGGCCATGCCTGCACCATCGTTCCGGGGCTGGGCTGGTACCACTGCTGCAGCCCATGACGCTCCCTCCTCCCTGCGATCTCCACAAGCATGCTGCTGGGCTTTCTTTGGAAATGAGAAGGGAAGGCAAGGACCAGTGAAGGCAGCTCCTCCCATTTTTCATAAGCAGGATAAGATGTGCTCCTTCCCGGGTTTGCATTATCCTCCAGTGAGTGAAAGGAAGGTCCTCCGATTCGGCCAGTGCACGACCCCTTTTGCATGTTCCCCCAAAACAGTTCTTCTCGATCCGTCTCCTCACACTTTGCAAAGTTGGCCTTTTCCTTAAACACATTCCAGACCAAACACTGTTCAGTTTATTTCCAAAAGAAAAAAAAAAATGTATATACTTGTATGTAATCCACCACTGCTCTGCGGGGTGCCTAGTCCTACACTGAGGCTGCAAGCGCGCTTGGCCTTTGCAAAAGGTGTTCCTTCAATTTGCAGAATTGAATATGTTGAGATTAGAAGAACAACAGATTCTTTTTAAAGCTGGGGCTTATTTCCAGAGGATTCCAAGAAAATGTGTGTGCTGAAAACTTCCACTCTGGGTAGCAGACAGGTCGAAGAAGAGGAGAAGGAGGAAGATAAGAGCCCACACCCCGCTGGTGTGCACCACGTCCCTTCTAGGTGGTCCGCAGGCTGGGCTTGCGTGCACACAGCAGCCCTCCCCACTGTGAAGTCGGCCCTGCATGCTGGCCTGAGGCCTGGCCTGCCTCCTGCTCCACCTCCAGAAATCAGCTGGAAGGAGTTAGCCCCTGTGGACTTCCCTACCACCTCCAGCAGGAGCAGCTCAGCTTGCGGCTCTGGGGGCTCCGCTTTTGCAAACCCAAAGGCTGTGCATTCGGAAGCCAGACATTCAGCATGTGGCTGCCGAGTCTGGTTCTGTGGACCAAACAAATCGTGGAATGGCTTCTCGGCATCTGTATCTTTCTACACCAAAGGGACAAACTGCCGCGTTCACCTTTGTACCGAGGCCGCTTCTGCATTCGCCGTCCCCGTTTTTAACCTTTTTGTTTTTTCTCCGTCTCCGGGGAGCTTCTCGTATGATCATTATGTCTCCTGATGATTTGCCGTATTATTTTACTTACCGGTGATTTCCTTTGCTTATGGACAGGGGAAAAAAGAAAGCAAGAGGAGTGTTTGAGGCTTTAGTCGCAGAGAGGAAACATCACTGGGCTCTCCAAAGTCCCAAACCCTAGTGAAAGTGCTTCTCAAAGGAAAATCTGAGTTTGGACAGACTAGGATTCCTGCTGCTCCTGGAAACCCTGCACGGTGAGGGACAGGACTCTGGGTCGGGCTCGGCAGCCAGCCTGCAAAAGAGCTACAGAAGGAAGGAGAATGTCAGCTCAGAGGTTTGTCCTGCACCCCTGAAGCCTGCCATTCTCCTTCAGGGTGACATGAGACGCTGTCCAAGTGTCAAGTGAAAAGCCGCAGCATGGCGGCAGGGTCCTCGTTTTGAAAGACAGGGCGACATGTTTCAGAGAACATCTACCGTAGTCCCACGTTCTGGTGAGAACATATCAAAGGTACATTCCGCCCAGAATAAACATTGGAACTATGTCCAAATTGGCTTTTGTGGCTACACATAATGTAATTGCCCTTCTTTCCGCTCCTCCCAGCAGTGAGCATGCTTTTCAAAAGCTTACAGTGTCAAACCCAGGAACGTTCCCATGTCGACTACTACCAGGCTTGCAATTGGTTCAGTTTTTCCATAAAAAAAACATGCTTGTTCAAAAGAAGGGAAGCTGTGCATTTATCCCATGCATGTAATAAACTGCAAGAAGTTTAACCCCCATCGGTTTGCGGCACTGCAAAAATTGTTCTTGGGTCTATGTAGCAAATGATTCTCTGCCTTGACAATCATGTATACATATCAAGATTTCTATCATAATGATAATGGGATTGATGACTTCTTGTTTTCCTCCAATAAAGACAATTAATCACCTTCAGATGTGCGTGATCTGTTTCTTCCACAACAAGCAGGATGCAGTGTCTCAACATCTCCTCCATCTTTCCTCCCCTCTCTGAAGTTTGGATTTGAAAGAAAGAGTTTGGCTTGAGACCCTGGAAACTCATGAGGTTCCCCTGCAAATTTCATATCACCTACCCACTGAGCAGGGAACAAGAAGTGGAAGGGAGGGCAGCCTGGCTTGGTTTCAGGGACGGGTTCAATGTCCATTGGGCAGGAAAGCTCCCATTTTCCTTGTGGCTGCAGAAGACAGCCAAGAACTAGATCAAACTAACTAAATACTCATAAGATGTTTGGAGGAAAAGTCAGCACCTCTGAGTGCTGATGGCCCCAGGTGAGAGGGACCCACAACCACACCCTTCCATGTCTCAGCACAGTCCCCAAAGGAAGGTTCTTTTCCAAACAGAAGGCTGACTTCTGTCTTTTCAACTTTTTTTTATTTTCTGGAGGGGAGAGGAATTATAGTTTCTAACTCAATCAAATATATTGTGGTGATGGGGTTGGATGACCAGACAATTTTCCCAATCCAAAAAATAAAGGTATAGGGAGGGAAAAAAATGAATTGAGCAAGCATTTGAGAAGCGTAGAATTAAACGTGTCCTGTATAGCCAGTATCACATGAAACAGCACAGGCCTCAGTGAAAAATAAGGCTGGAAGCCCAAAAGTGGAGGGCACTGTTTGATGGCCAGTCTTTTTAAAATTCATTCTTGTTTCCCTTATCCCAGGCCCTCATGAAGAGGTATATCAATGCAAAGGATCCTGCAGTGGGTGAATACATGACATAGTTAATGAACATTTTATGGGGCCAAAGAATTTTGATAGCCTTAGTGAAAATAGGAACTATTAAAGATAGAGCTGGCCAGTCAACTATAATTGAAAATCTAGCCCAATAAAATGCATAGAAGTATAAAATTGACCTTCACAGAAAGCTTTTTTTTTTTTTAGGCCCTTGGAGCTCAAAATGTTTTGTTGTTGTTGTTTGGTTTTATTTTGTACTGGGAATTGAATCCAAGGAATTCTACCTCTGAGCTAGACCCTGGCACTATTCGGGGGTGAGGAATGCTAGAGATTGAACCCAGAGGCATTCTACCTCTGAGCTACACCCCTAGCCCTATTTTATTTTTTTATTTTGAAATAGGGTCTCACTAAGTTACAGAAGCCTTACTAAGTTGGCTGAGAGTCTCACTAAATTGCTGAGACTGGCCTTAAATTTACAATTCTCTCATCTTACTCTCCCAAGTACTGAGATGACAGGTGTATGCTGCCATGCCTGGCTGTAGTTGAAATGTTTGATGATCAAACTTTATTTTTTTCTTTTTGGCTTGGTTTGGCTTCAGTCACATGGACCAGCAGGCCAGCACCTCTATCCTGCAGGCCCAAGCTCCTGGTGACCCCCAAACTATTTAGCTTCACTGGACTTTATGCCAAGTTTCCTTTATTTTTTTCAGTTGAACCTTGGTCTTTTGTTGACCAGAACATGTTTAGGACATGATTTTTTTAAAATGAGTATACGAAGCAAGCAAATGGCTCCTTCCACAGTTACATCATTCACCCAGGAAAAAGCCATGCTATACCTGATGGCAAAAACGGGTATGAATTAGGTGTGCCCAACTCCTTCTTGGTTTTCTCTGTCCCCAGGGAGTATGACTATAACACAAACACTCTGTTTCACAGAGAAAGGCTCCAAACCCAGAATGCCTTAAATTCCCACACGTCGAGTCATTTCCCTGGGCTGTTGTGGTCTTAAGGTAGATATGTACCTGGTCTGGCCTGCAGCTATCCAGTTCAAAGAAGATCCAGCCAGAGGAGCTGTGCCCAACTGTATTTTCTCACATATTATTTTGCACAAATCCAGGGTGCCCCACCAAAGAACAATCACGTCACACAGAACAATGCAAAAAAACAAGAAGGAAATTTATTGCTAACTCGAGTTAGGGTTCCACACAGTGGAATCATGGCATCGGAACCTCCACTCTGGCTTTGTTCAGCCTTATATACGAAGTTTACATAGGCGGGGAAACTTTTCACATGCGCAGGAAAGGTAACACAGAGAAGGCACAGGGATTGGTGGAGCCCTGTTTCCAGGGCTAGGATGAGCCTGTTTACGGAAGGGAGGGGGCTGTTACATCATTGCCCTACAATATTTGGTGGTGAAACCTGTGTTGAGCCTCTAGATTGTGCAGCCCCCAAAGAGACCCAAATTACATAGCCCCTACACACCAGCGTGGAGGGAAGGGGTGCGCATGCGCGTGATGCAAAGGTTTCCAGGTGGGGGAAGTAGTGGGGCTGATTTCCAGGCTGCACCCTGTATGCCAAGCACTGAACATTGGCTCATGGGACAAGGTGCTTGTTTTCCCATTCAATTCATACAAAGGTGCTGTTGGGGAGCTGCTGGCCTGGGTGGGCTCAGAGGACCTTGGGGCATCAAGCTGTGAGCTGGGGGTCAACAGGAACTTTGACCAGGTTTGCAAGGCTGGAGGAAGCTGCAGGCAGGAGCTCAGAGTCAAGGGCCAGGCTCCAGGGGGAGTTCATCTGGCCTCTTCTGTGCAAGGACGTGAGAGTTGAAGAGCCTTCAGGGGTCTGTCACCGAGGGCCCGGGACACAGAAAAGCACTTCAGAGACCTCATTAGGCTTCACACTTGGAAAATGGGTTGGCTGCCCTTGTCTCGCTTCACTGACAACAAACCCAAAGAGACTTGCCTTTCATTCAGGTCCACGGGCAGCCGTGAAATTAGACCAAGGGGCCCTCAGAACCCACCATCTTCCCTCAGGTATTTGCCCTACAGGGTCCACCAGTGCCTTTTGGGTAAACCCAGATAAAAGCTTTTGTGCATTCATTCATTCATGCATGCATACATTCAACAGCTTTCAAGCATCTACTATTTTCAGGTTTTCATTCACTGAGAAAACCAAAGTTAATGAATCCTACCCATAAACGCTGCATAAAAGAAGAGGCATTTGAGTTAAGCCTGGACAGAAGGGCAGAGTTTGGGCAGGGAGAATTCAGCAAGACAAAGTGATCTAGAGTAGGGAGGCTGAGAACACAGCCTGCAGACCCGTGTAGCTGTTTGGTTAGGAGCACAGGATGTGTGCAAACCATAAGGAGTCAGGTGGACCGGAGGGGCCTTATCTTCATCCACAATGATGCTGTGACGAGTGTCATCTAATGGCCTTTTACTGTGCCAAGTGCATCCATTCTGTGTCACATGACACTCTCGGCCTCAGCAGGAGGGAGCTCTGATTATCTAAATGAGTTCAGGGCAGTTCAGAGTTCCAAACTCGGCTCACAGTGACACCAAGAGCCATTCTGCTGTCTTGCTGCTCGTGATTTTGTGCGGTCATTGAATTCCAAACTATGACATTTGGACTTCATTTAGCAGGCACCTGGGAGCCATTGAGAATTATTGAGTCGAGGAGTGATGGACATGATCAAATCAGTTAATGTTTTGAAACATCACCACTGTTAAGGTCCATTCTCTACCGCCAAGAGAAATTTATCTTCTATAAGAGCGCAGTCTGGCCTTACGTGTAGTCTAATAAATGAGGACCTGTGGAGAGGCCATAATCATTACTGTGTGTTCAGCCCATATGTTTTCGCTCTTCAGATCTGTTTCTCAAGAGAAATGTCATAAATGCTGGATTTGATTTAGAATCAGAGATGCAGACAGTAATGATAGCACTGCTGAGTTTTGTTTTCCTATTTTTTTCCAGTCTATTTTCTTTCTCTGATTAATAACTCCAGAAAGTTATATCCATGCACATGAAAATTTGTTTTGTTTTGTTTTGTGGTACTAGGGGATAAACCCAGGAGCATTCTAACTCTGAGCTACACTCCTAGTCCTATTATTTTGCTTATTTATTGTTTTTCATTTATTCATTTGAAATAGGGTCTCACTAAGTTGCTGAGGGTCTCACTAAGTTGCCAAGGCTGGTCTTGAACCTGTAATGCTCCTGTCTCAGCCTCTCAAATACTGGGATTATAGGCATGTGCCACCGTGCCAGGCTGCATGGAATTTTGTCTCTGACATGCAGACTGCCCTAGCATCTGCTTTTACCCCCCAGGTTGCCCTCAAAGCTACTGACTTTTCAAGGAAGTGTCTAAAATCTGTCTTCTTCCAGCCTCCCCTGAGAGGAGCTGTGGTGAGCACAAGCTCATCTTCCTAGTGTGTTTGCACCAGCAACCCTGACAGTTTCCAGAAAGACAGTGGGCCAGGGAACAGCAGCACATGGTCAATAGTTCAACCCTTTTGCTCCAGCCACCTGTTTCCTATCCTTCCCTACCCCAGTTCTTTCCCTGCAGCATTGCATGTGCTTTCTTGAGCATGCGGAATCTAAACCTTTTGGTCCCTTGCTGAGTCAGCCCATTTGTAGCAGAAGCACACTCGAGACTCGGAGCTGCCAGGCCAATCTGGCTCTAATTATGCAGAAGAGCACAGCGATGGTCCCTCTAATGAGGGCCAGATGTTCCCAGCACGGACATGGGAGGACAGCTGACTTGTGACTCACCTAGCCCAAGGTGCTTGTCACGTAGCACTCCCGGGGGGGAAGAGAGGCTTAACGAGCCAGGCAAGTGGGGAGAGCTCCTCTTCCTCCTCACTGTGCTCCCTAGAACTACAGCCCAGGGCTTCCCACACCTCACCTCCTGGGACGTGGCTACAATGTAGATTCTGGTTCAGCAGCTCATGGGGCCAGAGCTTCTGTATTTCTAACATGCTCCCAAGGGAACCCTCTGCTGCTGGTCCCTGGACTTTGAGCTTTGAGTAGCAGCAAGGGACTCCTCGGGGAGATTATTCCATGGGTTCTCACTCCCAACCTAATATTCAGATCACCTTGGGAGCAGTCAGACACTACCGAGGCCCAAGTGGATGGAAGTGGTATCTCTGGTGACCCTCAAATGCCATCAGGGGTGGGGAGAACCACAGGGGCTTCGACATCTTGCCACCTTGGGAGGATTGAGCAGCTGCCAGGAAACATCATAGCTTCCAACTAAGCAAATCTGTACTGTAACTATAAATGATAAGCAGCCCTCCTCTCCGAGAGTCCAGGGAGGAATCCAGCCCAAGCCTCCAGGTCTCGCTTCAAACTGCAGATGGTCTGAACGAATCTTCTGCCCTTTTAGGACTTCCTGCGCCCCACGGTGCCTTTTGCAAGTGGCTGACTCTCATCAGCAGAATCCTCTGAGCCTCCTTGCAGATGGAGAGAGACATAAGTTCCCTCCAAGAGCAGGGGAGGCCCAGAGACCCGGCCACTGAGGAACTCACTGTAGACTAGAGTGCCCCAGCCCCAGCTGACGTCCACTGTGGCGTGTTAGAGTCCTGTGTGTGGCTGCGTCAGAGCAGACAATTGATTCAACAAACGCAGTGCTAAATACCAGCCACACTTTCAAATGCTCTCCAAAAACGAGCTCCTTTTCTCAAACAACCCTATTAGGATTCTATTGCATCATAATGGAACCCTAGATTCTATTCAATTCTATTCTATAATGGAATAATATAACATAGTATTCTATTAGTTAGATAGCTAGATAATTATATTCAGTTTTATAGAAGAAGAAACTGAGGCACAGTGAGGTTAAGTGATAGTAAGGGGCTCTTGTGGGTTAAATGGTGTCCCCTCCCCTCCGTTCATAAGTGCTAACCCTAATCCCTCAAAATGTGACCTTATTTGGAGATAGGGTCTTTCAGGTGCCCCTAATCCTATGTCTGGTGTCCTTGTTTTAAAAGGGTTGGGGGACCGGGCGTGGTGGCGCACACTTGTAATCCCAGCATTTGGGAGACTGAGACCGGAGGATCCGGGTTCTTGGCCAGCCTCAGCTACCTACTGAGGCACTCCACAACTCAGTGAGACTCAGTTTCAAAATAAAGAATGAAAAATAGGGCTGGGGGTGTAGCTCAGAGGTAGAACGCCCCTGGGTTCAATCCCCAGTACCGCAAATAAATAAATAAATAAATAAATAAATAAATAAATAAATAAATAAATAAAGGGTTGGGGGACTTGATCACAGACTTGATGCGCAGAAGGAGCTCAATGTGAACTTGAAGACAGAGACCAACAAGGCAAAGAGATGTGGGGAATTGCCAGAAAGTCACCAGAAGCTAGAGAGGGAAGGAGGGAGGGAGAGAGGAAGGGAGGAAGGGAGGAGAGAGAGAGAGAGGAAGGGCGGGGGAGAGAGAGAGAGAGAGAGCACACTCCAGCTGGAACGGATTCTCATAGGTGTGAGAAGCAACCAACCCCACGGCCTCCTCGGCCTGGGTCGCCTGTGCTCCAGAGCCTTTGGGAGGCCATTTCATCCTTGCAGTCCATGGTGCTCGGTACAGCAGCCCTAGGGACTAGCACAACCGCAGGAGCAGGGTTCAAGTCCTGGCCGCCAGTGCCACAGCACAAGTCCTGACCACACTGGGGCTATCGCTGGCGGTCTGTCTTCCTCAGACTCGCCCCCACTTCACCCTTCCTTGCTCTCCCCCCCCCCCTTTCCTTTCTTCAGCTCCACCATTTCCACTCCTCTTTATCCATCAGTTGTGTGGCAAAATACCTAACACAAAGTGACCTCACACAGCCGGGCGTGGTGGGGCACACCTGTAATCTCAGGACTTGGGAGGCTGAGACAGGAGGATCACAGGTGCAAGGTCAGCCTCAGCAACTCTATTTCAAAACAAAAACAAAAGAAAAAGGGCTGGGGGTGTAGCTCAGAGGTATAATGCCCTTGTCCCCAGTAACACACACACACACACACACACACACACACACACACACACACACACACACACCATGGTCCTCTCCACTTGTCCCACCTCCACCTTCTCAGGTGAGGCACTTGACTCAATAAAAATTTCCTGAGCACCTCGCACATGCCGGGCCCTGAGGAGACAGCAGAGAACAACGTGGCGTGTCCCTTTTCTTCACCCCCTTTCCTTGCAGGGCTGTATGAAATGACTGTCCCCAGAGGAGTGACTCCATGAATCTCTCACGATGAACCCCACACAGACGCCCCGAGTCAGGGTGGGCAGGAGATTTCTGGGATCACTGAAAGCCAGACGTTATCTAGTCCTATCTCATCCTAAGCCAGAAACCCTCCATATTTCTCCTGGCGTCCTCCTGCACGTCAGCCATTGAGGGAGAGTCTTTAGCCCAAGGGGAGTCCAGAAACTTGGTCATGGTCCAAGAGGTACCACTAATGAGCCGTAGGATCTGGAGTGATTTTCCCCTTTGTTTTCCCCTTTGTTTCCCATTTATACAATGGTGGGTTTGACAAGAAGACCTCTAGGTACCTTCGAGCTCTTTTAAACTCTCTGGCACTCTGACATAGCCCAACTGCCATGTTACAACAGCACTGGGGTCCAGGGCTCTCTTGGATTTTGCTCTTTGCCTACAAAAGAATGTGTCAAGTCAGGTGTAGTTGGCTTCCTGAATAACGTGGAGAAAAAGACTCAGGTTTTTTTTTTTCAGACTTGGATCCCAGCCCAAAGCAAGGAAGAGAAGGAGGTAAGATTGTTCTAGTAGTCATGAAATGTACATTTCCTGCTGCTGCTTCCCAAGTCTGGTGCTGAAGCTCAAATGTGAACCTTAACAAGGATGACTCATGCTCCAAGAACGTGGGTAGCATAACACTGGTTTTAAATAATGGCAGTAAGAGGACTTTTCTGGTCCTTTTGTTGACAAAAGACAGCAAGAGTTCATTAATCTAGTTCAGTGAGCTCTAAACAGTTCCAGTTGTGTATCCTGATGATAAAATAGTTTTGAGCATGTTTCTTAATATGTGAGTATTTGTATATTTGAAAATTATAGGCACATAGCACGGTGCCTATTTATGAACATGTAAAATATACCCAAAGGAGCAAAATTAAAGGGTTAAGATCAAGATAAAAGAAACTCTCTTCCACAGAACCAAGTTTTATCTTTGTTATATTAATGTGATCTAGTGATTTAAGAGTTTGTAACACAGAAATTTGAAAGCCTGCTTTCAAGTTTAGTGTATCTAAATTGTTTGTTTTTTAAGTGTTGTTGTAACTGACAAAATTATAATGCAAAAATTATGTAGCTCTAACTGGGCAAGGTGGTGCACACCCATAATCCTAGTACTTGGGAGGCTGAGACAGAAGGATTGCAGGTTCAAAAGTCAGCCTCAGCAATTTAAAGACTCTGTTTCAAAATAAAAACCAAAATAGAGCCAGGGTTCTAGCTCACAGGTAGAATGCCTCTAGGTTCAATCCTCAGTACCCAAACCAACCAACCAACAAAAAACAACATAGGTCTAAATGAAGGAAGTATATTGTTGGAAGCCCTTGTAATTAGGGACATGACCAAATGCAACTGGAAATTTATAAGAATGAAGCAGAAATATTATAGGTCTTCTTGTCTCCTTTCTATCCTTCCTACCAAGGATTTTTGTACCCTCTAAATCATGCCACATGAATACACAACCATGTACAAACAGTTCCCCTAAGGACCCTATTTCTCCGAAAAAAAAAAAAAAAATAGGTTGATGTTAGGGGATGTTCATATTTAACTCATAATAAAGAAAAATCTTTTGAAAATTCACAACTGAGTGAAAACTATAGGCTGGTGTCATTCTCTTGGTTAAGGGTCTTCTGGGAGGTTGGAGCTTCAGATCACCAGAAAAATTCTTGGAGAATGTGGCCCTTTTTCATAGCCCTCAGCCTACTAGAGAGCAGAACCGACTAAGAAAAGACAGAGCAAAACCCTCCAAAACTGAATTTGTATCATTCAAAGTGGCATCTGTGTCATTGTAGTAACTGAGCCATAGTCGCACATGTATAAGCCATATTTCATCAATCTATAGGCAAGACTTGGAGTACTGAGGAATCGGGCCAAGCCTGCAATCAGCCTGCAGCCCGAGACCATAACCAATAGTTGGAAACCCAAGCCTATAAGACGGTGGTAAATCTTATGCTAACCGATGGGCTTCGTGTAAAGCAGGCGTTGTGAAATTATGAGTCCTTTTTTAGTTCCATTCTGTGTGCGAATCTACACCTGGGCAGAAAATAAAATGAAGAGAGGTAACGGAAAGAGATGCAGATAAAATGCTTAGCCAGAAAGAGAACCATCTGCAGTATAACCGAGGCGCGAGGGTATCTCCTTGTGAGGTACTTGTGGAACTTAAACATGCATATGAAACACCTGGGCATCTTGTTAAAAATGCAGATTATGATTCAGTGAGTCTGGGA
>PVLC010028027.1:0-21371 GCA_004027655.1 Graphiurus murinus
GTACTGGGGGTTGAACTCAGGGGCATTCTACCTCCGAGCTATACCCCCTGCCCTATTTTGTATTTTTTATTTTGAAACCGAGTCTCACTAAGTTGCGGAGTGCCTCACTTAGGTAGCTGAGGCTGGCCGCGAACCCGGATCCTCCGGTCTCAGCCTCCCGAATGCTGGGATTACAAGCGTGCGCCACCACGCCCGGCTCAGATCCATCTATTTTCATGACATAATTTTGTTCTTCTTTATTGTTGAGTAAAATTCCATTGTGTATATATTCCATAATTTTGTAATCCAGTCATCTGTTGATGGACACCTAGGTTGGATCCATAGAATGGAAAGTATCATAGGCCATTTACTTATGCCTCTTTATAAACGGAGGCATAAGCAAATACCCACACTCATCATGGAAGTTCACTTAGCAAGAACACAGGCCACTAAGAAATTAACAGGGCTCAGAAGCTGGTGTTTTTATCCTTTGCTCTGGGGAATGTCTGTGAAATATCTTCCCAGATTGCCTTTCTTTTTTTTTATTGTAATAATTCGTGCTTTGTATGTATACATCTTTGTTAGGTACAAATTGACAACGACATATGTGCACGCATTTCTCATCTGACCCCTTCCCCAATTCCCACCCCAGATTGCCTTTCTAGACTCTTTCCACCTCTAACTCTTCCTTTCCCTCCTCCTCCATTTCAGAATTCGAGGGTGTATCGTTCTAATTTCCTTTGTAATGAGCATAACACCATATGATATTAAATTATTCTTTTTAAAAAATGAGGGAAATCAGATTTTCTCTCAATTCCATTCTTTTGACTGCTGACTCCATTCTGGTCTGATTCCATGTCCCATTTGCAATTTGAAAAGACAAGTCGGTTTGGAAATACTCTCTTGCAGATGCTATCATTCTTGACCTTTATGAGTTTCTTTGGTAACATAAAGACAACCATAGTTCCTATTCTACAGCTTAAATCTACTATGTTAGAGGTTAAAGAAGTGAAATACTACATTACATCTCTTATGGGCCCTAGTATTATTGTCTTACTATTCTGCAATGTCTTTAAGCTATATTTCTGCTGAAATTATACAAATGAAGCAGAAAAATAGTCAAATAGGCAAAATAAAGCCAATTTTATAGGGCCATGGATCTTGCTTCCTTACATTCTATAAATGGCAAGAGTTTTCCATATGTGGCAGTGGAGAAGTGAATTGACAGCAGGTGTTTCAGGTGTAAGAGAAAAGATGAAAACCAGATCAAACTGAACTAATAAAATGAATTTCCAGCTTTTGACACTTCTCTCCCAGGGAGGAAACAGTACTGAATGAGTATAAACATTCTGACATGAATAAATAAGGTGCATGGTGCTTGCTAAATTCTCACTTCTACCAATCCCAAGATGGTCTGGCCCTCTGGCTATGACACCTGGCACTAATTCATGTTTCACTTAGGGTGAAGTAGCTATAAACTTGGAGATAGGCAGTGGTAAGACCATGAGAAAGGTATTTTTAAAGGCTTGTTTGGGGCTTCAAACTAGGCAATAGTTACCATAATAGAAAAAATTTCAGCCTTCCTGGAGAGGCTTAATAACTTGAGGCTATTTAGAACTAATTCAACAAACAAGAGGTAGTAAGATTTTGTTTATACTTTCTGCTCCTGATGGTGTTCCCGGGAAGGATTTTTAACCCCTCCTGTTACTTACGGTGGACTAGTCCATAACTCTTTTTTCTTTTCCTCATGCCACCCTTTTTCTTTCCAGAGTGATGGACAAATTAACAGCAAGCTCAGAATTTAAGTAGAGGTGGCACATAGATCAAGAAAGGAGATGTCGCTTCCCAAGAGGATCATTAAGTGATGGGTACACTGCATAAGCAGATATAAAATCACAATAGTGCACTGAATAAATAGGCACAAAACACAAAGTAGTGCACTGCAGGAATAGCTAGTAAATTTTACATAACACTAGGCATAAGTTGGGCAAAATGGTAAAGCTAATGGGTATGTTTACTTTAGTTTTCATTTTCTTTCCACAGATGCTGCAAATCACCAAGGGATGGAGATGTGATATAGTACCTATCATGCTATTCAGGATATAGGCAGTGGATACAAGTGATGGCACTATACATCTGATTATCAGCCAAGGTTATAAAAATGACTGGAGGTCAAAAGAAAATTTGTTGGAAGGATACAGAGGAACAGGAATACTGGAAAATTGGGTTCAGAGCAGGAAAAGGACTGAGGTTGGGTGCTCCAGGAATCCATGGAGCAGGAACCCCTCTTTGGGCTCATTAGAGCTCTCCTGCTAGAAAGAATGGGGTTCAGAGGTCAAGTTCCAGGAACTTGGGCATCTGATTGGACCAGTATTGGTCATGTCTAATACCATTGCCCTGTTCTTGTGGCTAGCACCAGCTGTGTTTCTTAATTAATGAAATTACTGCATTGTATGCAATGGATGAGAGATAATTGCCTAAGAGAATACCAAAGCACTATTGTGACAAGAAGATGGGAGTGCGTGCCCATCAGCCTACAGAAATAGCTGTCTACTTGCACAGTGTAATGTGCAACTGCTTTTACGTGTTATTTTCTATGGGTTTTAGTTCAGAGTCTATGTGGTTTGTCAGGAGAAGGGAAGGATATAGAGAGGGGATGCAAAAACATTTGTATCATAAAACTCACAGGGTCACTGGTATATAGTAGTTAAGCCTTTGGCCTACTACAATTCGAAATGATGTTGAATTTCAATGTGTAGGAGGTATCATGGCATTGACTTTTTGCCCATTGAGGACTGTATCTTAGCTGGCATTCAATTTTTAATATCTTTCTTCTACCAAATGGAGGAGTTAACATAATCTCTCTCCTTGTCAAGGAGTGGGACAGAACACAGAGGTAATTGAACAGGAAATCCCCTCTGACAGTAGAGTCACAGTCCTACAACCTCGAGATATAAGTCCTTGGAGAGGAATAGGAATTAAGTGTCAGGTATGCCTTGTAGAACGTATGGGAGAGATAGAGAGTCTCCTTAGCAACATTCTTGATAAAATATTGTATACTTACAAGTGCAGATATAGACATTGTTAACATTGGACAGATAATAGGAAACCCAAGACACCAGGCTGTGAATGTCTCAAAGTAGGCTGGCAAATGACAGAGGCTCTACCTGATCCGAAAGAAAGAGGAATCCCCCAGAATCATGGAGATATTTTGTCTTAGGTGGTTGAACAGGGGTTTTCTTAGAGTACAAAAATAAACATAGTTTATATTTAATGCTTCTCACTATACTGTTTATAATTTGTTGTATTTAGTTTTGCATGGAGTAACTGTGTAGTAAACAGTTTGAGATGTTCATTCTGTAATGGTTGTTCAGTTTTTTCCAAGTTAGCTTTCTGCTATTTTCAGACAATTCCTGGTGGATCAGAGAAGAGCTTGGCAGATCTCCAAATGGACCCATAGGACTCTACACTGTAACTTGGTAGGGAAGGAGAAACCAAGCAGCTGTAACCACAGAACAGAACATGTTTGAGGATGGCACAGATGTGACGTAGAAAGAACAGGAGTAGTGGAGCCTCTGCTGCTTTGACACAAACGGGCTCAAATCCTAGCGTTGTCACTTACTAGCTTTGTGACCTTAGACAAGTCATTCACTAAGCCTCACTTAACTGAAAATTGGATATGATGAGATAATCCCTAACTGATGGGGCCACTGGGAGATGAGTCCTGTAAGTGGTTGACACATGTCTGCACAGAGTAAGAGCTCAGTGTATGCTTTTATGTATGTTAGATTCTAGTAATTCACAGGATGAAATAATGGGGAAATAATTTTGAGTAAAAATTTTGACTGTAGAGCCAGGAGATACTTAGATTATTGATAATGTATCCCACATAAATAATAGAGCAATTATAAACACCTAACACGAATTCATGGTAAACGCGCTGTGAGCTCAATGCCTGATCTGGGTGATTTGTCTTCCCAAAACTCCAGCACAATCTTAGGATGCATTCATGAAAGTGCAATGTGCAGATTATAAAGGGGACATTAACTCCATGGTACTTGACTCTCATTAGATGATGTCTGTTGCACTCTAAGCAGTTCTGGGTGTAAGTTACATTTTACAAAGGTCACTGACAGAATAGGCTGATGGAATTGGTAGAAGGTCTGGGTATTCATGTCAACTGAGAAATGTTTGAAGGACCTGGGGATTGCTTGGAGCATTTGAGACTAACAGGAGACTTGGTTGCTATCTTCAGATGTTGAAGGTTTGATGGTGAAAGAGAGATTTGCGTGTCTGCAGTGGTTGGAAAGAACACAGAGGCTGATTGTGGCTCAGGAAGAGGAGACTAATAACTTAGGGCTGCTCTAAGTTCAGATGGTCCTCTCTGTAAGCTGTCTGGACTCCTTTCCCAGGAAGATTTGCATGTAAACTGTAACACACAGATAAAGAGACATCAAGGAAGGCATTTGTACCTGGAGTTGAAGTTGTTAAGAAGATAATCTTGGTAGGCTGCTCCAATTTTTTTATTTTTGTGGTACTGGAGATAGAACCCAGGGGTGTTCTACCTCTGAGCTACACCCCCAGCACGATTTTATTCTTTTATTTTGAAACAGTGTCTCACTAAGTTGCAGAGGACCTCATTAAGTTGCTGAGGCTGGCTGTGAACCTGTGATCCTCCTGTCTCAGCCTCCCAAGTGCTGGAATTACAAGAATGCGCCACCACACTTGGCTTTTATTTTTCATTTTGAAACAGGGTCTCACTAAGTTGCAGAGGGTCTCATTAAGTTGTGGAGGGCCTCACTAAGTTGCCGAGGCTGGCCACAAACCTGAAATCCTCCTGTTTTAGTCTCCCAAGTACTGGGATTACAGGCATGTACCACCCACTATGCCTGGCTGCTCCAATTTTTTTACTCTTACATTTAATAAACATTCTACAAGGACAGAAAGAAAAATGTAACAGTCATGAAGTTAGTTGAATCCATAGTGCTTTCCAAGACTAATGGAAAATTTTTGCACAAAGGGGTTGGTGTCACTTGACCAGGGAGACTCTATCCAGCTGTGGAAAAGTGCGGTCCAGTAGTAAGAGGCTCTAAGCATCTCAATGTAGAATAAAAGCATGTGACAAAAAGTAGCTGCACTTCCCTCATTGTATCCTATTACTGTGAGTCATCTTTTGTTACTATTGACTTCAGAAGTCAAGAGCATTCATGACCTTAGGATCAAGTACCTTTTGGCTGAGTGGATTTGATTTGGAAGGGACCCTTTGAGGCCATTAAGCTTATTCTTTAAATTTCTTAATAGCTCAGTGCCCAGAATATTACAAATCCTCAATGAATACTACTTATGATGAGCATTATACCTGTTTTTTCTTTTCTTTCATGGTAGGAATGAGACAGATGGCCCACAACGTTAATGCAATTTCAAGCACTTATTATTGCTATTAAGCATCTATTAATTACTTGGGGAAAATTAATTCAGAATCCAGAAGTCTTTATTGGAAATAGTTCCTAAATTTTCAACCATTTCTATCCCTCTACTCTTCAAGTCATTGGAATCCTTGTTTAATTTTAGTTTTCTAAATGGCAAAATGATAAGCAATATTTTTTACAGATTTTTCTGGAGTGACCTTCTATTTTAGGGTTAAGCTGCCTAAGATAATAATTGAGAAATATTTATAAGTTACTTTAGCTACAAGAGTTATAAATACATACCCTAATAACTAGTTATGTAGGCCTGAGAATAAAGTACCTTAAGAAATCACATATACTTTAACACTTATACTGCAAGTGGGGAAGAGGAGCACTGGCTTTCTTTAACAAATATTGAAAAATTTATATCAGAGACACCTGTCTTTACAAAAAAAGAGATTCAGCAGATTCTAATTAGGTTTATGTTAAAACTTATTTCCTCTCAATAATGTAAATGATTTCTTATAAATATTATAAAGTAACTATTTTCTGGCCCTTAAATTCATTATATACTTTATTATTATCAAAACATGTATTTTACAACCAAATGAAAACTTCAAGAACTGCCACAATTGCATTATTGTTATTATTTTAAATTTGATTGTTAGAATACTATAATTTCCAACCTTGCATCAAAAAAGAATAAAATAATAATCATACTTAATTAAAACTCATTTATAATCAAGCAATATGAGGAATTAAAAGCAAAAAAGACTGTGTTATGAAATTTCATGCCCCAAATTACTTTGTGCAGGTCATTAATATTTATAACTAAACTATCCTTTGATGTGCATTAATAATGTACCTGGGGATTACACAAAGAATAATTCATAAATATTCTGGAAAAGGGGAAGAAACTATAATTAAATCACAGTAATTAACATGGATATTGGGTTATGACTTGAATGAATCACAAATTCTTACTATCCAGGTCGATATGTTGACTTTTTCATGAGATGGCAGAAGGTTGAAAGCAAATAGAAGGTAAAGATGCAAGTAATTTTCTAGAAAAATAGCTTTTCCTAAAACCTGTGATCACAGTAAACATGAATTTGGCACTCAGAAAAAATAATATACAACAAAATTATATACTCAGTTGTTAACTAAAAAATATTTAGGTGATGTGTGGTGGAGCACAGGTTAATTTCTTCAATGGGTTCCAAACTATTAGGCCAACTGAATTTCATTGGTGTTATGCTTCTTAACTGATTTTTAAAATGCAAAGTTAAAACCACTTATTGCCTCACATCTATTAAGAAATTGAAATAACTTATTTTAATATTTAATCTTTATGATGGTTGGGACTCCTTTAATCTTCAAGCAAAGTAGTTTCTGTCAAGTCGAGATTTATTAATAATTTAATTTCTCTTCCATATTTGGAAGGCTTCCTTGTGCTCCTGTTAAGGGTCTATATGAGATCACAGGGCTCCCATGGAAATGTATTACCTGTACTCAAACTGTTAATGTTGCCAGGATTTGAGTCTTTAGATACTGTCCTTTAGATTTATACCCATATCGATCAGGTGGTACACATGGGGTGTAGGCGGTTCCCCGATCAGCTCTTTCTTCTCCTCTTCCCGGGTCAGAGAATGGCACTGGCATGTGCCCTAGTCACCTGATCTCCATGCCTTGGCTCCTTTGTCATGCCATTCCCCATCTCAAAACACAAAGTCCTTCTGTTACTTCAGTTTTTCTTGATAACATCCATTTCTTCCCACCACCTTAGCCTGAATTACCCTGATCTCATAAGATTCAGACAATGGTCTGTCTTCCTTTATCCATGTCTTCCAATCCATTCTTCTTATGGTAGCTGGAGAAATCTTTCAGTGTATAATGATAATGCTTCATTTGTATAAAAATCATGTCTATAATTAAATGAATTCAGAGTGGGTGAGGAGGGGAAATGAAGACGAGAGAGAGAGAGAGAGAGAGAGAGAGAGAGAGAGAGAGAGAGAGATGAAGGGTAGAAATGAAATCAATTAAAGTGCTCATTATCTTTGAAGAATTGTTTCCAAAGGTGATTGAGGGGGTAACTGGACAGGGGTCAGGGGATGGGATGTATGATTTATGAGTTTGAAGTTGGAGCAGTGGAAAGTATGCTGGCTGAGTGGGAGTGGAAGAAGCACTCACTGGAGGTAAGATAGCGAAGGTACTGAGAAACAAGACTATAGGTTGTCATCCACAAGATTTCTTCCTTTCTGTTGCACATAAAGTGGTGGGTGCTCTGCTATATGTTGGAGCTATAACTGTGAGCCAAGACAGACATGGTTTCTGCCCTTGAAGAACTTGCACTCTTATGAGGAATACAAACAATTGCTAAGTAGTATAAGAGCTTTAACTGAAAAAGTATGGGGGGCTAGGGGAGCTATGGGATCTAAACCAGGCTTGGTATTGGGGTAGGAGTCAGACAGGGCTTCCTGGAGGAAGTAGCATTGCAGCTGAGACATGGATTAATAAGAGTTTATTAGATGAGGTTGTGGAGAAAACATTGTATTACCAGTACTCACAAAGATCTGGAGGCAGTGGAAGTCATGGTACACTTGAGGAACTTTAAATAGCCCAGTGTGTCTGAAGCATAGAGTGCAAGACGAGGATTGGGGAGAGGTCTGCTTGGAGAGGTGTCATGCACTACCTCAGAACTGTGTTAAGAAATTTGAACTTTTTCAAAGAGATGAGGAGCACTGAAGGAGTTTTGAGGAGGTGATAGGTATGATTATTTTCATATTAAAAATTTCTGAGGACAAGCTGTTTGGAGAGGTCATGGGAGGAACAACTGGGCTAATACTATCCCCAGACTAATAACACTTTTTAAAAATACTTATTTTGTAGTGTAGCTATTCACTAGTATTGTATACAAGTAATAGATTCATTAAACTATGTGAACGTCTGCCATCACATCCTCTTTCATGGGGAATAAGAATGGAGGAAGAAGGAAAGAAGCCTAATAGGGGAGCTAAGAGGGAGGCACTCGTAGTTTATCAAAATATGAATTCTGGCTTGTGGCTGGTGATGACTTAGATTTCATGTCTTAGTTTAAGTATCACAGCTTCAGCACAAGGTCATTATGGCTTGAAATATGTAGATAGCCACTACTTAATTGCATCAGTAAAGATTAGTCTCTACCCACTAATTGAAATAGGAAGGACAGTCACCCATGACTGGGAGCTTCCCGGTTAGCCATCTGCATCCCACATCCTCATTTCTGTCTCCAAGCCACCCCATAGAGATATCTGCGGATGGGGTGGGAGGAGCTGATCATCTGTACTGAGGGATCTGGCTGGAGTTGTGAGGGCTGGTGGTGATGATGGTCTCGTCAACACAATAGAAGATTCCCAAGGGGTGAGAGGACTGGTATGAGTTTGGATGAACTGAAGGGGGGATAAGAAATCTGTTGTTACTTTAGTTAGGCTGTGCTTTATACAGGCATTTTATTATGCTTTGCTTTATTTTGCTTCAGGGATACTGCATTTTTTTTTTTTTTTTGAAAATTGAAGGTTTGTGGCAACTCTGTTTTAAGCAAGCCTATTGGTGACATTTCCCCAACAGCTCCAGTGGTCATTAGCATTTTTTAGCTATAAAGTATTTTAAAATGAAGATATGTTCATGTTTTAGACACAGTGTTATTGTGCACATAATAGAGCACAGTATAGTGTAACCATAACTTTTATGTGCACTGGGAAGCAGTGTCATGTTTTATTGCAATATTTATGTTATTGCAGGGTCTGGAACCCAATGCACAACATCTCTGAGGTATGCCTGTAGTTTGAAAGTCATTTTTTATTCATCATACGTACCAATGTTACAGTAACACCTTGACACACAGGATTATCCCCATTTCACCAGCAGGGACAACAAGACTCCTACTATGTAAGCAACTTGCTGTAATCCCACATTGTGAATGGAGTTGTAAGGCTCAAGTCACGACATCTTACTCTTTTCTTCACTTTTTTTCTTTGAAGGAGTTCGTCTCCATCTTTTAAAATCACTGACAGTCGTCTCTACTCAAATTAGCCATAGTTTATGAAATGATCTGGAAAGAAAAACAGGAAGAAAATCTCTTTACAATGCTTCACTGTAGGGCAATGAGACACTGTGCCCAAGGTAATCATCCAAATAAAGGCATTAAAAAATCATTTTTAATGGAGAATTTCCTAATGTGCATTTTATCATTTTCAGCTTAATTTATTCTTTTATCTGTGGAAACACAGTGCCCAGAAGATAGAAGGTTCTTAGTAAGTATGTACTGAATTATCATCATAAGCAATGACTATTGTACAGGAAGGTCTTCCCCACCCTGCTTGCAGTCCTCTCCCTCTTTCTTGAATGACTTGAAGCTACCAAGGTTTCATTTGTTTAGTTAATTCTGTGTTTGCCACTATTGTTGGGCTATTACCAGTTACATCTTTGCATTTTTAACCTTCTCCCTCACTCCCCTGATCATTTGCTATTTCTAATCTTCTTGTCTAGGAAATCAAATATTCAAGTTATTTGAATTCAGGGAACTTATTTCATATATATATATATATATATATATATATATATATATATATATATATATTTTTTTTTTTTTTAACTGAGATTGCTTTTCTAATAGCGAGAGAGATCGTTTAAATTGTCTACATGAATGGTAGGACATGGTGGTCCAGTAAGACTTATTCAAATTGGATTGTAGCGTATAGACTCCCTAATGGATGCTTAGTATGCCGAGTCTTGTTTCTCCTCAGAGGCAAAAGTTATGGGGCCAGAATGTGAAATAAACTTAACCCTATCTTATGTGCTGTCTCTATATTTTAATCAGAAGCCTAAAATCCCTGCAGACTTTGCTTCTGCAAGCCACCGATTTTGAACTCTGTTGCTGTGTCTGATTGCTCATGTAATATTAAACTCTAGTTGAGCCTTAATTTCAAGAAATATGAACCCAACTCTGTAAATGAGGATTTCAAGAACTGCTGAACCATAGAAAGTAGTTTCTTTACAGTTACTGGAAAATGCAAATAATGAACTGTTTTTGATAGATGTTTTGAATTCAACTGCTATGTTTTAAAAATGAACAGGAGCTATTAGTGGCCAGTATACTCTACTATGCATTCCATTTTATTTCACGATATCTCCACTTGGGTGTCTGATAGACACCTCAAACATGATACCAAAACTCTACTCTTAATTTTACCTTCTCCCCCAACCTATTCTTACCAAATCTTATATCTCAATTAAATCATGACTGGCTACCAGTTGCTCGAGCCTCAAGTTCCCTTTGCCATGCCTTGAAATGCCGTCTTGTTTCTCTCCTGGTCACAATAGCCCTCTCTCTAATTGTTCTTTTTGCTCCCTAACTTAGTTAGATTTCCAGTCTAGCTAAAATGTGTGCTTCTAACTACTGCTGGTTGCTCTCTCCTGTCTGCTTCTTATTGCACTTGGAGTAAAATCCAAACTCCTTAGCCTTGTCATTGGCTTTGGCACCACAGAGCTCATGAGGAGCTTCTGTGAGAAGTTGTGCAAGTAAACAGCGAGAAGCTGAGGGTAGAGGAGTGAGAGGTAGTTAGAAGTTGTGGACAGCAAGCCGTTAACTTTCGGAAGTTTGATATGAAGGGGAGGGGATGGGAAGTGAGTAATGAGAGAGGTCATAGGCACTAAGAGAGTGTCTTGAGAGCCCCCAGATAAGTTGGGTGGCAGTCCCAGAGTGGCTAGCAACCATGCCCTAAGGGAGAATGAAGGGGAGATGGGTGTGGGAATTTACAGGGTCCCTGTCATAGGATACTTCATCTCCCTGGTGGATGGCCCAATTCCTTGTTGTCTGTCCTGTTACCAGGAGTCCCCTCCTGCCAAAAAGAAACATGTTTATACTGGCAGATGCCCTTCTGGCTCTTGTCTGACCCGTGTCCAGTTTATACCTCTCTGGCTATTGCTCTGCTGGTGGAGTCTGCCTTTGTGTTCTCTCTGGCATCCAGGGAAAACTCAGTCTGGGGCAGCTCTAGTTCTTCTGATGAGAGATTTGAGTTCAATACACCATGACAATAGGAAATAAAGTCAAAGACTGATTACATACAGATCCTGGGCAGGGAGGTGCTATGAGTTGTGAGAGCAGTCCTCTGTTCCCAGGTCACATGAGGCAGGAATGAAAAGTCAGGTAGAGGGAGAGAGAAAGAGATCAAGCAAGCTTAAGCACATAGCCACTAGCAGTCTATGCAAGGGAATAGAGGGTATTTTAAGTTCCAGGGCAAATGCCTGAATGGTCTGTTCAAGGAAAGCAGTGAAATTTGGGTGTGGTAGCACATGCCTGTAATCCCAGTGCTTAGGAAACTGAGACCAGAGGATTGCAGGGTGGAAGCCAGCCTCAGCAACTTAGTGAGAACCTCGACGACTTAGCCAGATCCTGTTTAAAAATAAAAATTAAATTAAAATAGGTTTGGGGTGTACCTTGGGGGTAGAATTCCCCTGAATTCAATTTCCAGTAACACATACACACACACACACACACACCAGTGAAGTGGGGATCCTAGTCTGATAGGTGGGAGAGATGTCTCTAAATTCTTATCTTTGGCCATTTGGCTTGGCGTGGTGATCTACTTCTGAATGTCCAGGCAGCAATATTTGCTGTGTCTCCATTACAGGGAGTAGTGAGTAGTTCCCTTCCTTTCTTTTGGTCTTTCCTTTCCTTTCCTTTTCTTTGGTCTTTCCTTTCCCTCCCTACTCCCTTCTTTCCACCCTTCCTTCTTTCTTCCCTTCCTTCCTTTCTTGAAAGGGAATTGTTCAACAACCTCATATAAGGATGGAGACAGAAAAGGAAATCTGGACATATGGGCAAGAGAGACGCTGAGCGATGCTGCTGAAGGGCACGAAGAGGTGGACCGTTCAGTCTTAGACTCCGCAATAGATACCTATTGCTATGTAACAACTCCAAAATCTAGCAGCTTTTAGAGGACAGACAATAGTGTCTATTCTCTCACATAGTTCCTGAGGGGTGGGGACATGATTGCTGTGTATCTGGGTGGCTCTGACTGTGGATATCTTGGGAGATAGACTCAAAAGTTTGGAGACTTGCTGGCGCTAGAGTGGGTACTTCCAGGCCTTGGGTGGGAAGTGTCATTTCCTCCCCACATGGCCTCCCCACAGGGCTGCTTAGGAGCAGGTTTCACCTGGAGCAGGTGACCCGAGGGAGAGGAAGGGAACAAAGCTGGTGCCAGATGCTGCTGTAGCTTTTATACCCTTATTTTTGAGTAACATTCCATTCCTTCTGTCACATTTACCTTTTACACATTGCTATGTGACTACACAGCATGCACTACAGAGGATGCATACCAGGAGGCAGGGATCACGGGATCCATATTCGAGACTGGCTACTACAGAGCTCAAAGCGCTCACAGAGCTTCTATCGCTCAGTATTAGAAGGCTTGTAAAAGAAAGGGAAGTTGAGAGAAAGGCGCCATTTTTCTCAGTGAAGTGGGAGGCAAAGTCATTTCCTGAAAGTGAGCAGGTGGAAGGAGTGTGGAGAGGAGGCTGTGGCTTGGAGGCACCGTTCAGGAGAGCGGGAAAAGGTGGCCCTTTTGTACACAGTGATCAGGTAGAACTGAGAGCTCAGCTGAAGTGGGAAACCCAAACTGTGCACAGGCACCAGTGTATCTGGTTGTCTAACTTTTCTTCCTCGGCTGGAATGAAGCAGAAATGGAGAAATTGGTCGATTGATGTGATCCCAGATGAGCTTTTATTGAAAGGATGTGGCTCAGGCTACAGGAGACAAGATAGTTGTGAAATGAAGTTGGGGGAATGATTGAAATAATCCATTATGGAGCTGGGAGGAAGGAGTTGAAACCAAAGGAAGCTGGAAGCTGGTGAGAAAATGGAGGGGTCAAAGAACTTAGGTTTAATGGTTGAGGAGAAAGTGAAATGAGAGGGTAGAAGGAGGGCTGGGAGGCAAGAGGTGGCGGTTAGAGACAACTTTGGAGTTCAAGATATTTCAAATTGTGGATGTGGAGGAACATTTTAGGGAAGTGTATTTGAAATAAACTAGGTTTATTTAAAAAATTTTGAACAGGCCACACAAAGTGGAATTACAGGTTAATTAATCAACAGGCATTTGTGGAACACTTATTACATGTCCACCAATGTGTGAAGTCCTGTAAGTCATAAAATCAGTTAAGGTATAATTTCTTCCACTAAAGGCTCTACCACATTTCCACTTGCCAAAGGAAAATTTTTGCTTTACACACAAGAACCCATCATTTTATGAAATAATACATAACTTATGTGGGGCACATGATGAGAGAATTTGACACAGAAATGAGTTTTGCATACCAGTGTAAAAATGTATTATATATGAATCTAGGTTCTTTCTCAGTGTTCCCAGTTTGGGAAATATTGCAGAAGATCATCTTATAGTAAGTTGCTATCAGCTGTACAGAACAGGGGTTCTCAATGTGATCTGTGACTAGCAATGTGGGCACCAACTGGGAACCTATTAGAAATGCAGATTTAGGGCATCACCTGAATCAACTATCAGAGACTTTGGAGATGAGGTCTCACCACAAAATGTACCTTTATAGCCTTTCAGGTGATTCTGATGCCCTCTAATTTTGGAGAAGTAGCATAACAACATTAAAATAATAGAACAGAATGCCAGGCGTGGTGGTTCATGCTTAACAATACTTAGGAGGCTGAGAGAGGAGGATTGCAGGCTTGAGGCCAGCCTCAGCATCTTAACAAGACCCTCAGCAGCCTAGTGAGGCCCTGTTCAAAACAAAAAAATAATAATAAGAAAGGGCTGGGGGTGTAACTTGAAGTAAAAATCTTTGGTATCACAAACAAACAAGCAAACACATCAGTAAACAAGCAAAACAAAATAGAAAACCTCTTCCCCCTTTGGGTTTTAGTTTTTACTTCAGAACTTTTGACAAAAGTCACTTTTAACTTTGTCACAGCTCAGTGGAAACATTTTACTGTTTTAATGCTACCATTACTTACTGGTATATTTTAAACCTTTACAGTCAGCTTCTCATAACCTTCCTGTGAATGCTTTCACTAAAATTTCATGGTGTAAACTTCACCAAAGAAAGTAAACACCCTATTCAGCAAGAAATAATTTTCCTTTATAAGCATATTTGTAATAGTTGAAATTAAGATTCAGGGCCTTTCTTCTAGATAATAGATTTGGTCATTCCATCGTCCATGAAGAATCTACTTACCCAAGCTTAGTCCATAAATCACAGTTCAAAGAAGATATATTCCAAACACTCTATCAAATGTGCTTCCTACTATATTCCTTGAGATTCGACTGGTTTCATGTGACAGAAAGTCAATGCCTAGGGGCTTAAACAAACAGAGGATGTAAGCCCCTATGCATTGATTAACATGAGGACAGTTCCAGAGATGGCTGATTTCAGACACATCTGGATGCAGGGACCAAAGGATTTTAGAAGATGCCTTCCCTTCATCTCTCAGCTCTGCCTTCAGTTGTATAGCTGCAACTCTGTGCAAGGAACCCACACCTAACAGCTGTTTGGCTTTGCTTGGGCGAAAGGTGGTGATGAGGGTGGACCTGGAATAGGCTCCACCTCTGCACAAACCACCTGGACTGAGGATGAGTGGTTTTTAAGAAGGGAACAGAGGCACGCTTTCTACGGGGAGGTTGGAGGGATGCACCTTGTGTGCTAACCAAGATGAGGCAGTTTCCACAGGTAAGTTCCCACAACTCATTAGCTTCTGTGATCAAAACATTTTCCTTTCTCCATTTATTTTCCGTTGTTTTTAGTGTTTCAACTTTTCAAGTCTTCTTGTCTTACCCACCGGCCATCTATAAACTATGGAAAACCTGTATACTAGCAATTTAAAAATGCAGTTAGTTGTCTTGATATTTCTAAGTGTCCCTATATTCGATGAGATAGAGATAGATAACTTTGTACTAGTTTTTTTAAAAGCATTCTAACATAAAGTGCCTAATTATAGCTGCATGATAGCTGCACTGGTTTGTGTTGCTGAATTCCACCTGTTCACATTACTGAACTGGAAGGGGTACACTTGGGCTTTCAGAGATATAAACCTCTTTCAACATAAATGACTTCAAAAGACCCTAGCCCTTCATGCGCTTGGCTTCAATGCTTCCTCCTCTCCCTGATATTAATATTTGCTTGAAATAACCAAGTTTTCTTGGATTTACCTCAAACAATTTGCAAAATATTTATTATTATTATTGATATTGTTGTTGTTATTATTATTTATAAGTTTGCATGATTAGTAAGACCAACTAGGCCTCAAATGGAAATGAAGTGCTCAAGGAAAGCTGGGAAAAGTCCCATTTCAATCCCTTTATCACCTCAGAAAATGAACCTTATACCAGGGAAGGGCTGAGCAGATGTTGTCAGTGGTGAGGTGAGAGAGAAATGAACTATGGAATTAGCATTTAAAATTCACAGCATGAATCTTAATATTAGAGAATAGCTTATACATTGACCCTTCTGATGTTTAACAGAGAGAAGCATTCAATTTGCATTTCATTAAATATTAGATACCACATGGTGGGGGTAGGGACAGCTTTTTTCCTAATAAAAAGAAAACTTTGGCCAAATTTTCCTTGAAAGAAAATTGAGCACATTCTTCACATTTATAATGTACGTTTCTTATTTACAAGGGCACTAGGAATTGATAATGATAAGGGATAAACAACAGTTAGCACTAGTTTGGTGGTAAAGTTTGTCAGCTTTTATCAACAGTAAGAAAAACATTGTACCTTATCTTTAGCACATGAACCTGATGGATTCATGAAGCATTTTTACTTAAAAGACACATTTTAAAAAGCTGTATTGCCCATAGCATGCAAGTAGAATATTAACTAATATAATTTATTTGTTTTCCTTGTGTTTTTTCTTTTTTGTTCCTCTACCTTTTTAAAAACACAAGAGATGATTTAGGGATTGTAGAATTTTTTCTAAATAATTTGATGATATAACACTACTATTCTTGTAACTTCAAATTTTGTTTCTATGTTCACAATTTGGTATAATTAATAGACGAACACTGATGCATATTATAATTTTACATTGAATTGGCCTACAGAATCTAGATAATTTTTGTTGTTTTTTTGTTCATATAATTTAGATAATCTAGATAATTTTCATATAATCTAGATAATTTTTGTTGTTTTTTGTTCATATAATTTTGTATCTCTGCATTTCTGGTTATCTTTGAACAAATTTTTGGCGGTACTGGGGATTGAACCCAGAGGCATTCTACCTCCAAGCTGTACCTCCAGCCTTATTTTTTATTCTTTATTTTGAAACAGGGTCTCACTAAGTTGTGGAGTGCCTCACTAAGTAGCTGAGGCTGGCCGTGAGCCCAGATCCTCTGGTCTTAGCGCCCCAAATGCTGGGATTACAAGCGTGCGCCACCACACCTGGCTATCTTTAAACTTTTAAGAATAATATTTTTATTATTATTACTGTAGTATATATTTACTATGATGGAACTTACTTTTTCTGTGAACCTTAGAATAATTATTTGTTAATTGATAGTAATATAACATAATAAAAAAATCCATTCATGTTACTTCATAGAAGGCCAGAGTTACTTCTTATTCATTTCACATATCGGATAGCATATGAACATTTCAATAATATCCTTTAAGAGGAAATGACCTAGTTTTGTTGGGAAATTCAAAGAATGTCTACAGTTGGATTTTAAAGCCTACTAGAATATAGGGTCATAAGATTGCTGATTGATATGGAGTCTTTGTGTGTGTATGTGTGTGCAGAAGGGGAAATAGTTAAGATAGTAAGTTTTATGTTCTGTATATTTTACCACCATAAAAGAAATTGAAGACAGAAAGACTATGATTGAGAATGATAGCTGTGCTTAGAAACATACTTGATAAATTTTTAGAAATTACAATACTCAATGCCCTTGTTTTAAAAATGAGATGATACGATATCCAAGGAAGTGGAAATGCATGCTCAAGGTCACGTAGCTCATTGGTAGGAGTGAATGAACGAAAATGCTGAGTTTTTCATTTCCCTTTTCAAAAGGTTCTTAAATCTATGAATTCATCTGTTGTATCCATTTTGAAAAATGTTTGCCATTGTATCTTAAATGTAGTTTCTGTCCTATTTTCTTTCTTTCTGGGACCACAACTAAATGTATGTGAGACATTGTATCCTGTACATCTCTGACTTTCTCTTGTGTGTTTTCCATTCTCTTGTCTCTTTATGTTTCATTCTAGTTAGTTTCTTCTGATTTATAGTCTAGACTAGTTTTGTTTGGTTATATTCAATGGATCATTACATCTATTAGTTTATAATCTTGGATACTGCTTAAAATCTAATAATCTCTGTATTTTTAACGTCTAACTTTCTGCAGAAAATGAAATATTATCTCTTACCTCATTGAATATAGTAAGCAGATTTATGTAAAAACCCATTTCTAAAAATTCCAATATCTAGAACCCCTATAGATCTGTTATTTTTGTTGGGTTTTGTTCATATAGTTCTGTATTCCTGATTATCTTTGGTTGTTTCTAGATTTTTTCTTTTTTTGTGTGTGGTAGTGGGAATTGAACTCAGGGACACACCTCCAGCCCTTTTTTAACTTTTATTTTGAAACAGGGTCTCACTAAGTTGCTGAGACTGGCTACAAACCTGCAATCTTCCTATCTCAGCCTCCCAAGTACTGGGATTATAAACATGCATCACCACACCCAGCTTAGACTTTTAATTTAAAAGAATGTTTGCAGAAACACTTTGAGGTCTAGGATAAAGGCCTCTTTGTCCAGAGAGAATCTACTTTTGCCAGAAGCCTACAGGTACTAAAAATCTAGGGTCATCTTAATCTAATTTTAGGAACTGAGATTTTGATTTCCCCTAGAAGATTTAAAGATGAGTTTTATTTCTTGTGAGGGCTGGCTTGCCTTACGCATATGATGCAGGTTTTGGGATTCCTAACTCCAAAAACTAGGGATTTGCCTGAGCTCCTACATTTAGCAGGCTGGGCTCCAAAGTTTGTCCCACTAAGTGAAGAGACTGTTAACAATGCTTCTTGGCTTTTAGCGTCCTTCACTGGAATTTTCATCCTGTGTTAAAAGTAGATCCAAGGGAGAAGTTCACTTCTCTTGGTTTTTGAGATTTGAGCCTCATTATTTTGTTAAGTCACTGATGCCACAAGTAGATGTTCTTAAATATTTCATCCACCTTCTTATTGTCTTCAGCAAAAGGGTTGGTTCAAATTATCTAATTCATTACTAAAACCAAAAGTTCTTTTGCCTACTTTATTTTTTAAAGGCTTATAATTTCTAAAGTAATAACGATCGTTTCAAATACCCAATAGCAGAAAGAACAGAAAATCTCTCATAATCTCATTTCTTAATTATATTTTCATATATTTACTTCCTGTCTGTTCTCCATCTTTTTACATTAATTATTTATTTTTTAACTTAGCATATACATTTCCATGCTCGTATACACTATACCTAATTATCATATTGTTCACTGCATAATACTAATTGGATATACTTCAGTTCATGCAACCACTATCTTATGTTTGGTTATTTAGCTTACATTCAATTTTTAACCCATAAATAAAATGTTAGGAAACATATTTGTGCTCAAATTATTTCATTTTTAAAGTATGATTATTAATTTAACATGCATTCTTAGAAGTTGAATTGCTAGGTTAAGGGCATGCATATTTTTAAGGGTCCTGAAACATTGCTAAATTACCTTCCCTGAAACAAGTTAGGTGTTTTTACTCCATATTCAAAGTTCTTCCCACTCCTTTGCCATATGTTTTCAGGTCAACCTCATTTTTAATGTTTATATCAAGGTAAAATGCCTTTAGCATAATCTAATATAATTAAGAATGATAGTGAAAAATTATTTCATTTTTAACTGCTTTGTGAGTAGTGCTACAACTCTTTTTTTTTTTTTTTGTAGTTCAGACCTAGGAGCCCCCAGGCTACATCCCCAGCCCTATTTTGTTTCTTTGTTTATACTTATTTATTTATTGTGGTACTGGGGATTGAACCCAGGGGCATTCTGCCTCTGAGCTACATCCCCAGTCCTATTTTATTTTTGAAACATGGTCTCACTAAGTTGTGGAGGGTCTCACTAAGTTGCCGAGGCTGGCTACAAACCTGCAATCCTCCTGTTTCAGCCTCTCAAGTATTGGTATTACAGGAGTGTACCACCATCTCTGATTTTGTTTTTTATTTTGAAACAGGGTCTCACTGAGTTACTGAGGGTCAAGGTTGGCCTTGAACCTGTGATCCTCTTGCCTGAGCTTCCCAAGTACTTGGATTCCAGGAGTGCACCACTGTGTCCTGCTAGGTGCTACAACTTCTTGCAATGATGGTTTACTAATGACCCTTTGGATACCATTTTATTCACATCTGATATAATTGACTTTGATTTTGATGAAGTTCAGAATTCCCAGTTTTTTTTTAATAGCTATTGTGTTTTCTTATTTCCATATTTTGGACTATCTTGACTTACTAAATTGAGTAGAGGACTTAAATGGTGAAAAGAAAGAGCACTGGAGTAGGAGATAGATCAGCTTAGTCTTTCTTAGCCATGTGATTGTTGGAAAATTGTTTCTTTTCCTTGAATCTTAATTCTTAATTTCCTCCATTTTTTGGGTGTGTGTGTGTATGTGGTACTGGAATTGAACTATGGGTATTCTGCCTCTGAGCTATACCTCTAGCCCAATTTTATGTTTTATTTTGAAATAGGGTCTCACTAAGTTGCTGGGGCTGTCTGTGAACCTGTGATCCTCCTGTCTTAGACTCCCAAGTTCTAGGATTACAGGTGTGCACCACCATGCCTGATGAGGTAGCTTAGAAGTGGAATGTGAGGTAGAAGGAGGTATCCGGAGAATTCATAAAAATATAGTTTTTAGCCTTTTTAAAAAATCTGGAGAGTGTTAATCCAAAACTCCACCCCTTGGGAGTTTTTCCTTTGGTTCGGCCCAAGAGAGACGTACAGCACAGCCCACCTGAGACGTACCGTCAAATTCCGGAAGAGCCCAGCCCACCTAAAGCAGCACACACCTGGAAAGAGGAGGAGCCAGCTCTCACCTGGAGCTCAACCTATCGAATACTTGAAACCTGAGAGAGAGGGGCTGGAAATGAGGACCCCGCCCTCTCATATACCCCCTGGATTTTCCACGTGTTCCCTCTCTTGGCGCTTGCTCTTGATTCGGGAACATGCCCTAGGACTTGGTCGTAGGGGACCCCTGTCTCCCTTTTCCTTTTTTTCTCTGCATCCCAGTTTTTCTTTCCCAGTTTTTCCTTAAATTAAACCTGCCAGATGTTGTAAATGATATGTGTTGAAATTCTTTTTTTCACAATATCAAGAACCTGGATTTTATATTACCTTATTTTGGGGGTACATTCGGCACCCCATTACAATGCCCAGTTAATTTTCTCCTTTGTACAAGAGAGAAGAACTGGGCTACTCCTTGCTCTACTTGTCTGGGTGCTGTGTAGCCATGGGCAAGTCACCAAACCTTTTCCTGGCCATGCTTGAAGGGGAAGTTAAAACTTAAAATGTTTCAACAATAATAACAGAAACACTTCTAGCCTTTCCTTTGAAATAGTATGATGAAGTCAGGTGTGGTGGCACATGTTTGTAATCCCAGTACTTGGGAGGCTGAGAGAGAAGGTTCATAGGTTCGAAGACAGCTTCAGCAATTTAGTGAGACCCTCAGCAACCTAGTGAGATCCTGTTTCAAAATAAAAAATAAAAAGGGCTAGCCGGGCGTGGTGGCGCACGCTTGTAATCCCAGCATTCGGGAGGCTGAGACCGGAGGATCCGGGTTCGCGGCCAGCCTCAGCTACCTAGTGAGGCACTCCGCAACTTAGTGAGACCCTGTTTCAAAATAAAGAATAAAAAAAAAAATAGGGCTGGGGGTATAGCTCGGAGGTAGAATGCCCCTGAGTTCAATCCCCAG
>PVLC010028028.1:0-21231 GCA_004027655.1 Graphiurus murinus
CCTGGAACAAAGCACAAGTTATTTGCTTTTAATACATATCACTGTGCAGAAATTTCATCTCTGTCCAAATTATACCATTCTGAATTCTTCATCTGCACTAAACAGCACAGTTACAAAGGATCAGTTACCTGGCATTGACTGAGCTTTGCAGGGTGCACAGATCAGAAGAGGCAGAACTGGCTGGAAACCATTTCCACCCCTAGTGAGCAATTTACTCATGATTGCTTGGGGAAAATACTGGAAATATTGCTTCTGTGTAAAGTTTGCAACTTCCAGTTGTCAGCGCTTTGCCAAACAGTTATTCCCAAGTACAGCTTCAGAAGCAAAGCATACTCAGGCCGCTATGATAATGGTGGCATTCATATTTCACTTGGTGTATGCAGAGCACAAAAACTGCTAATTACAGGAGTTAATTCACACCCTATCCCTCTGAGGCAGGTCAGTGTGTTATTCTTGTTTTCCAGCTGGGGGAAAAGTGATAGAAATTCTAAGTGGGTTGCCCCAAGCCACACAGGTTAGTTTAACAGCCAAGATTAAAGTAGAGGGTGCAATATTAGGATTGGAATAGGTGGGAAGCCTACGAACTAGATGGTAACAGAGATAGAACCCTAGCAGGAAGCAACCAAGAAGAATTTTCTCTAAGGGTATCCTGAAGTCCAGAGAGAAACCTAATTATCCCCTTATGTACATATTTCATTGGGCTTAAACATCCTTTTTTTTAAATAGAGTCTTACTTGGAAACAAAATCATCCATCTGATATGTTTCTTTGCTTTCATCCCTACATTAAAACTCCATATGCCACACTGAACAGAAAGTAATAAATAAAACATAAGTAAAAATTCAGCCCCGAGTCCCTTGATCCACATTTGCTGTGTGACTCCCCACAGCCAAAATAGTCTCTGTATGCTTGGGCTCTGCTCTGCCTCAGCCAGCACTGTGCCAAGCTCTGTGCAGTCTCACTAGGCTCTGCCTTTCAAAACCAGGAAAAGAGGAAGAAAAGCAGTGGTGTCCATCAGGATGTGGACATGCCCACCTAGAGGTAGCCACTCATGAAGTCATGGTTTCTTGGGACCCCTGGGGAACATTGCCCAATTTCTCTTAGTTGACACAGTTAACTTAGAAAGAGGAAAACACCTATGTCTTTTCTCTAGCTAGTATTAACTAAAGTGGATTTTCATCCAACATCTAGACCTGCTTGGTAGTAGAGATCATGTTAGATTACTCAACAATCATTGATAGACTCTCTGCCATGTTTCAGTGTATGAAACACTGAGGAAACAGAAGCAAAGCTCCCTTCCCTCCAGGAGCTGACCGTCATGCGAAGAGCCAGATCATTAACACAGTGTAGGGTATGGTGATGACAGCTGGGGCACCATGGAGTATAAGTAGGATAGCACAGGTGCACAAGGTGGCAGAGCTGTCCCACATTTGGGGACAAGTGTTTTGGCATGCCCAGACATATGCAGACCATGACTATCAGGGACCTTGGTAAATACTATCAAGAGTTTGGGGGGGAAGTTATTCATTTACTTAATTAGCCTCAAAGTTGACCAACACTGTGCCCACTGCACACTATGTTCATACAAATGTTAGTTCCTCTGACTATTGCTCTTTCTGGCTCTGTGGGAGTCTTCTGCATAGGAGATGCCCCCAAACAGCCTCTCTTCTATTTATATGGGTCAATTTTACTAACTCAAATTCAGGAAATCCTAGCTTTAAGAATTTGTCTTGCTCTCTTAACTTTTTCAACTCAAGGCATAACTTGTTGCAAAGTCTGTCATAACATTAATGATGTATTCATAAATAGTTTTTATTGTGTTTTGCCTGTATGTTCCAATGATAAGAGTGGGCATCTATAAGTAATTTATTTTGCAAAATGACCCAACCCAAGATTAGAGATGGTAAATGATTTGCTCCACACCAGAGTAGTAGATCCAGAATTTGAACTCAGGCTTTGTTTTGTTTTGAGCACTTTTCTAGGTAGTTACTGAGAGCATGAGGGGTAGATGGGACTCCTGCCCTTAGGAAACTGATCAGAAACTGATCATCATCAGTAGATTTATATACAGCCAATGGCCAGAGAGGAAAGGAGACAGGGTTGCTGTCCTCAGTTGTGGTATGCAAGTAGCAGATAGTATAAAAAGTCAGGAGCAGTTCAGTGATTGTGGGCTGATTTTGATGAGGAGGGATGACCTGCAAATCTGCATGAAAACCAAATAAGAGCAGAGAGGTGGAAACTATCTTCCAAGAGACTCATCCCAAGGAGCACAGCAGGATGAGGGTGCTACCTGTGGGAGGCAGGAAGGAGCCCCATTGTGTTCACTGACACAGAGATTTGTGCTTATCTGTGGAGTAGGTGAGGTGCCAACATTAGCATCTGAGATTGGCATGATTAAGTTCCAAGTGTCACCCATTAAAAAGGGCAGTGACCCATGTGAACATTGAACTTATCAGTTTTTGAAAATCTCAAATTTAGAAGGATCCTCCCTTGAGGGTCATATTATACAACTCTCCATGAGTTCCCAACTCCCTTTTGTAACATAAGTGCTAATGTGCACCAGGTGCTCTGCTAAGCCCATTGTATGCATTACCTTACTCGTTCCTCACAAAATACTATGAAGATGGTGATTATTTTTCCCACTTTACAGATGATATATTAAGAAGAGTGAGGGGTTTTTTTAAACTCTTAAAAGTCTCACAGTTGATGGGTGGAAAGTCTAGGATTTGAACCCAAGTAGCCTGGCACCAGAACCATTCCTCAGGTGCATCTCAAAGCTGGGAGTACTTGTCATCCCTCCCAGGCAGCTCTGATTAGGAGACACAGATAACTTATGTTCACTGTAGTAGATATGAGATCCTTTATTTTTGCAACTATGTTCAGGATGGGTGGAATAGAGAAGACTGAAATCATAAGAAATCATGTGACAGACTGCTTCTGTAACTCAGAAGAGAGTGAGTAGACTTTGAGAAAAAGAATTAGAGAGAGGCCTTAAAAACAAAGAATTGATGATCTGGAATTAAGATAATATTTAGAAAAAAGCAGAAATGTACCTGTGTCAGTCTTTATGATGAATACTCTAGTAATTATACAAGTCTTAAGTTTTCCTATGATTGTGATTATAATACCATCTATCCACTTTCACTAATTTATCAATTGGTAAAATCTTGAAATTTTTGAAATTGCTAAATTATACATACTATTGATCATGAACTATTAATATAAACAAAAATCTCCTCAAGGTTCAAAGCAGCTCCTGTGTATGGTTTATTCAAGTATATCAAATGCCTTTGGTAAAATGTCAGCCTGTTGGTCAGTGCCTTTCACTTGTCAGGGTATGTCCTTTCCAAATAAAACAGTAATGGCATTGATAAATTTGATGACATCAGAAAGGACTAGAACTCTACTCTCATGTCCATAAAATCTTTACTGAATAGAAGAATGTTTTTTATGTCAGAAGGGGATCCAAAGTACAGAAATTGAGGCGGCCATGGTGGCACATACCTATAATCCCAGTTCTTGGAAGGTTGAAACAGAAGTATCATACGGGTTCATGTCCAGCCTCAGCAACTTAGTGAGTCACTACTTCAAAATAAAAAGGGCTAGGGTTGAGGCTTGGAGGTAGAATGCCTTTGGGTTCATATCTCCAGTGCCAAAAAAAAGTACAGAAGTCGATTTAATTGATAATATAAAAATAAATGAATAGGGAAATATTCTGTTTCACAGAAGTGATGTAAAAGTTTAATAGCACAAGTACAATAGCACAGATATGTAAATATCATCTTATTCTCTCATTCATTCATTTCTGCACTCATTTAATCATGATTTATTGCATGAATATGGGCCAGGCTCTATCACAGTACTTGGTTAGCAAAAGTTCCCTGCCCTCACAGAACTTACGTTCACACAATCCCCCTGCTAAAAGAAATCAAAGGGTTTCTGTTGGAAAATTCAGTTCATAGAGGTCTCCATTTTATAAAGAGTAGGTAAATCTATACATCAGTTTGCAATGGGTTAGTTGGTCTCCTCTGCTTTCTAAAATGCACAGCTAGCATTTCCAAAACATTTTCCTCAACATAACTGTCCTATGCAATGCTTTTTGAAAATAGGGTCCCACAGTTAAATAGCAAAATAAAAAGTTGCATGGTCATTTTCTCATTGGCAATTAATAATGATCATTAACTTAGTGAAGATTTAAAATTGTGTAATCAATAAATCTATTTTATAAACTAGTCTTTCCCCGAAACTATGTTAGTTCAGTTTTCATTGTTCTCACCAAATACCTGATACAGACCAACTTTATCAAAAAGGTTTATTTAGCTAACTTGGGATGCCAAAAATCCAAACAATAAGGCTTTAACAAGGGCCTCTCTTTACTACATCACCTAATAGTGGTTGTCAATGGTGTGGGTGCATGTGGGAGGAAGAAATCACATCACCAAACAGGAAGCTAGAGAGACCAGGGTCCCACAGTGCCTTCCAAGAGAATGTCCCAGGGATCCAAGGAGCTCCCACTAGGCTCCACCTCTCAATGACACATTCAAACCATAGCAATGATAAACTTCCTTCTTTAGAGAAACTCTTACTAACCTCTCCCACCCCCAGAAAAACATGATCAATCACTATAAATGACCTTATTTCTGCTAGCTAGCAGCCCCTCTTCCCCACCTTTGCCACTCTTCTCTCCCAAGACCCTGTGAACACAAGCAGGGCCACAGATGGCCCACACCGCTCAGAAAGCAAATTAGCCACCTCCTTTGATAGTTCTCCCAAATGTTTCTCATCAGTTGTCAGGGTGCCCTTCAAGCTGTTCTAAAGTTGAGCTCCTACATGAATTCAGTAATCAACTCAAAATTTTTAAGATAAGCCCTATCAGCTCCAAGGCCCACCTTTTCTAGCGCAGTGCTGGGCTTTGTACATTTGTACAGGCTCTCACATTCCTCTTTCACCCTGTGCTTCCTATTCTGCATTCAGGCAGACCTCAAAAGTCTCTGGTTTCCCACTCACAACAGCAACGCACCAAGAGATTTTAGGATAAAGACACGCTATAGCTGCCCAGAGCAGTGCCCTGGTGATAATCATTCACTAGGCTGTCTGCTCTTAGTTGTAGCAATTTAATTAAATTGTACTTCCTATATTATAGGTTTTTCAAAAATCTGCAGTCCAGTAACTTGCAGGTTACCCTAATAACTGATGGTTAATCACATATGAAGTTAACATTACTAACCCAAATTTTAGGACATACTCCCTAAACTACTTCTGTATTGTTCACAAGAGTGTAAGGACATAGGGTCTTAGAACCAGACAGCCAGTGTTCCTATTTTTACCTCCTGGCTTTGTCACTATGTGGGTGACTTTGAGCAAGTAAATTAATCTATGTGTGCCTCGATTTTCCCATGATAAAAATAGTAGCCTTATAGTCTAGATTGGTGAATGGGATGGGAAGCAATCACAGTTTTATTTTCACATGAATTAATATATTGACATATTTGTATAAGAGTGTTATGAGTTAATATCTATAAAATGCTTAGAATACTAGTTTAGCACATAGGCATTGTTCAATGAGTATTATCATCAATTCTGTTGAGCTAAGCATTCTTCTATTACCAAGTTTATTCCTATGGAAAGGCTGGCCAGGGTTAGGTGACAGGACATTGGCTTGAATTTGGTTTCACTGACACTGTGCTTCAGCTATCTTATGTGTGGTGCCAAGATTCTACATGGATAATAATGCCCAAAAGATGTGCTTCTGAAAATGTATGCAGCACATTCATGTACACACACAAACACACACACACAGACACACACACACACACACACACACACACACACACAAAATAGAATCCTTTTGTAAAGACTCCGTTTAAGGAAAAACACTCTTTTGAAAATATTTTACCTCCCTCTAATCTCTATAATGGCCAGATTTGGTTTTTTAGTTTCACAATTTTTTATATGCTCAGTTCTTTCTCTCTCTCTCTCTTTTTTAATTGTGTGTGTGTGTGTGTGTGTGTGTGTGTGTGTGTGTGTGTGTGTATGGGGGGGTATACTGAGATTGAACCCAGGGGCATTCTACCTCCGAGCCATACTTCCAGCCCTATTTTTTATTCTTTATTTTGAAACAAGGTCTCACTAAGTTGCAGAGGGCCTCACTAAGTAGCTGAGGCTGGCCGCGAACCCGGATCCTCCGGTCTCAACCTCCCAAGTCTTGGGATTACAAGCGTGTGCCACCACGTCCAACTCCTCAGTTTTCTTAATACACAGATTCAGCTTTGTAGATTCACGCTGTGAAGCAGATTATGTGAAAAGCATAACAGATGCATGGTGCATAATTCTTATTCTCACAGGTCCATCCCACTCTTCCTAGATCCTGGACACCATGGTACTCCTACTGGCTACCTGTCTTCTAAGGCTAGCCTGGAGGCTGCCCATTTCCACTTTGGAACAGACCTGGGGACTAGTCCCAATGGTTTGCAGCTTCTAGCCTGGCCCATTAATGTATGTTCTGCTTCTGACCCAATGATTTGACTGGTGCATAGCACATATCATGTGCTTGACTGATGTTTTCCCTGTTTATCCGCCTGGGCCATTGTGATGTGGCCATAGCCACAACATGGATTATGCGCCACAAAAGACTAAGTGACCCAGAATTGGATGTTAGGTCTCCACAACCTAAGATTCCTTTTACTATCAAATCAGCTTTCATGCAGCCTTCTGGTCTGTGCAGAGATAGGGTGGGGAACTCAGTATTAGTTTGAATGTTGAATGAATCAATTCATTTTGTGTAGAGACCTTCAGTTCATTGCTAATCCTGAGAACTGAAATGAGCATAGATCTGGTAGAATGTGTCTGTAAAAGCAAGAGAGATGCCCAGATGCCCTGGCCATAGGTGCTATATATGGACTTAAATAAATAAATTAAGAAACTCATTTCACATAGGCCATGAGGCAGTCATGAGATGTTAATGACTTTTAGTCACTGCCAACCTGGACAAAATTCAAGCCAATGACCTACGGGTGAAAGGCTCTATATATCCCATTACCAATCCCCTGAGCCATCCAGTCGTCCCTGACAAGGCATTTTATCATACCAAGCACAGTGCAGTACAATAGTCCAAATTCCTATACTGTCAGGAAATCGTCTTCCACTTACAACTTTAAAAAGCATATCAAAGAGAGGCAGAACACCTAGTTCCTCAAAGAAAGGCGCAATTTCAATTAAAAAAAAAAAAACTTTTGGAAGAAGGGAGACATGGGTTTATATACACACACACACACATAGTCTGATGCATTAAAATTCCAATATTTGTTCATCATATTTACTCTATTGCACATTTGATTCTCCCTCTGGATATTTAGTAAACTCGCATATTTTGGTATTCATTTTTAAAAGTCATTAGTTTTAGTTTAGCACTTGTATAAAACTGATTCGTTAAGCACATTGATGCCTTCTTTCCTTGCTTGTTTTTAAGTGTCATAAATAAATGACTTAAATGTCCCACAAGACAAATGTTCTTTAATCATCTAATGCACTCATTTATCCTAAGCCTTAACCTTAGTCCTAAATTAAGTCTCTTGCAAAAACATAACTTCATCCAAAAACACCCATCAATCCTACGTGGTTTTGATAAGCACATTTAAAAAACATAAACAATCAGACAGTTGTCAATCTGGGTGAAGCCCAGTCCCATTTAAGAGTTATCCAGCAGCTGCCATATTTTATGCCCACACCACCAGCAGAATTATAAAAGAGAATGGCTGGTGTGTGAATCTTTGCTGACAGTCTATATTGAAAATTTTGGGGGCATAGAGGTATGATTTACAAGAATGTGAAGTAAAACAAAGACTAGATAAATGATAGTCCCTTCTCTACATCAGACACATTTGGGGTTCGTTTGTTTGTTTGGAGAAAATATTACTAATTTGACAATGCTGTAAAGACATTAAAATTTCATGATCACATATTTGGTAAATTGCATGTCATGACTTTGATTAATTTTCATTTGTTCATTGTCCTAAAAATCTGTCAAAGAATCTGGCTGCTCCAAGCTCATACATGACTAATGATTCTGGAAAGGTTCGGTGCAAGGAGAGATGGAGTAAAAGTTAATGGAATAAACACTTGACTAAATTGGGCACTTAATACCTCATAAGAAGAATTCAGAGTTTGGTGGAATCTTCGTTCTGACAGGTGCTCACTTTAATTCCAAAGTAACTCTTCTGTCCTTCATTCACCAAGGATGCCCTTCCACAGTAGGGCAAAGACAATCTTCCCATTTTTCCACTGGCTTCCTTGGGTCCTGCAGAATTATTAGCACAGAATCCCCTCGGGGTTGTTAGATGCTCCCTCCCACCCCTGTCTTGGGGGCCTTAAATTTTTTTTAAATAGATAAGCGCATTCAGCAAATAGCTACATTGAGAATAAACTCAAAAATTATCACCAAGGCCCTTCCTCTGCCATAATTTGTCAAATCTGCTGATAGGAAACAAATTCTATTCATAAAGATTTTATTTGGGAGGGGGGTGCTCTTGTGATTTGGTAGCAATTCAATTATAGTTTTGTGAGATAGTGAGCCCAGAGAGGGAATCCAGACTGACAAGAAATATGACAGGACAGTTACAGAGTGTTTATGCAATTAAACTTTCACTGACAATACCTGCAGAATGATGAATGCGTGGGCGGAGGCATGTGAGCGCAGGCAATGCCCCACAAGTATTGCCCATTTTTCATTATTATACAACTGTTCAGATCTTTCAAGAACAGCCTGAAGTGAGGTGGGAAAGAGAGCGCTGTTTTGCAGCATGTTAACCGAATGCCAGAATGCTGTTTTTTGTTTTTTTTTTTTCCTTCCCTCCCTCCATTGGGTCTTGATGTGCCAGGTGATAAAAGAACATCTATTTTAGAAAAATGTTTTGAAAAGATTAAGATTTACCCTAAGCTTGACATGTATTAATTTTGGATACCCAAAGAGGTTTTAATTCTTTTTTCTTTTCTATCTACAACTTTATATCACTTCCCAACCGATAGAATAGTGCATAATTAAACTGTTGGGTTATTCATTTTATGCAAGCAGGTGCAAAGGGCACTATAAAAGTAGGATTTTACTGATGGTAGATTAAGAAAGAAAGGAGAAACTTAAAAGCCTTTTGTAAAGACCCACAAAAGCTTACAGATGAGATTAATTTGGTTGGGCAAAGTCAGTATTGTATGACTCTATCTTCCAAGGATGTAGGAAATCAGGAATGTTGCAGGATTTCAGAGCTTCTAAAAGACTGGAAAATTTCAGGTTAACAACCCTCATTTGGGGTCTTTATGTGAGACTTTTAGTTTTGGGCATGGGTTTGATTTTTTGAAACAAATATTAAATACTTGCATGTCTAAAAAAAAAAGGTTTGAGTTAATTCATGTAGACTTCTTGTTGGCAAAATCAGCAGTGTCTGAAATAACAACCAAACTTACAGCAGAGCAAATTCCTTCCAGAACCTGGAGTTTAGGTAATGCATTGTGTGCAGGTGAGAGAAAACAGTTCCAGCATGTGGTACAAAGATGCAAAGGGCTAAGTGAAAACCACATGTCTGCCTCTGATATTTACACATCTATTTATCTATTTAAATTAATGAGATTTTCTTGAGGAGGAAAATTATATTCATCCTCAAACCTTTCATTCATTGATTCTGACCTCTGGAAAGCTGTTTTTGATAACATTTTTTTTGTTTTCTTTTGCTTAATGGTGGATTCTTTTTTGTTAACATTCCTATCCCTTGTGGAGAGGCTGGAAATTTTGAATTTTTATTTAGAAAACTTCAGTTGTTATAACCAACTGCCATTATTTCTCCCCTCTATTTGGTCCAGACTCCGAGGCAGAGAGCTGCAATTGCAGGCCTGTCTAGACAGCTGCTTTCCTAGACTGAGTTTTTGGTTCAGCGTGACCGTGTGGATATTTTTATATGTTTACACGATCACACCAACTTGGTAAATTCAGTGAAATAACTGGTCACTTCAATAGCAGCAAAACCTTATTTGGACTAGAAGTGAGTTGACCAGACATTTCTGTCAAAATGACCAATCCAGCCAGGCATGGTGGTACACACCTATAACCCCAGTACTTGGGAAGCTGAAACAGGAGGATCACAGATTCAAGACAACTTCAGCAACCTAGTGAGACCCTGTTCAAAACAAAAATAAAAAGAACCTAGTGACACCCTGTTCAAAACAAAAATAAAAGAACTTGGAGGTAGAATGCCTCTAAATGCCCAGTACTGCTCCTCCAAAAGAAGAAGAGGAGGAAGAAGAAGAAGAAGAACAAGAAGAAGAAGACGACCAATCCCATATAAACCATCCCATATAAACTCTAAATATGAGTTTATGTAATCATCCCTTTTGCCAAAAAGCTATACTGTGTTACATAAAAAACTGATTTCATCAAATGTAATTTTTAATATGCACTAAAATTGATAGTTAAAAAATATTGTTTTCACATTACTTAGGTGTTAAAATTACACAGCGGTGTTCCTTTATTTTCAAAAACCAAACCTAATCCTGTTAATTCAAAGTGAATAACAAACAGGACTAAGACTTTTTCCCAAGTTGTTACATTTATTCAACCTGCTTGTGTTTTGTTCTTCATCATAATTATTTCCAAGTCAAATCTGCACTGATTTCCTTGCGGACCCGCGTACCTCTGACTAACTTAAAGAATTGAGCTGGGATAATTCACACTATTCCTCAGGGGTCATGTTCACTGTTTTTTTTCAAGGACATTTTTATTACAAAGCTGATGAAATTTGCATATTAATTCATTTCTTTCAATTTTTTAAGATTAAATGTTGTCAACATGTATCAGTGCAAGGCTCTGACAGAGCTGATGAAATGGGTCAGTCAAGCTTGAACATTTAGAGTAATGCAGCCATCTGCAACCCCTTCGCCCCTGGTGGAGTTCCGCGCTACCACTGCAACTTGATTAAAAAAAGTTTTATTCAGTACAAGATATTAAAACATTATCTGAGAAATGATATGTGTTGGTCTTCCCATTACCCAGAAAGCAGATTCAATGACAGAATGGATCGAAGGAGATCCTGGCTGGCTTGGAGGTCATGTTCCATCAGCCTTGAACTACAGCCAAAAAAGGGCCCCCAAAAGTTTGCTACTAGGCGAAAGGAACTTGGGAGGGAACTTGAGTTTCCTGTTTCCTCTCCTCTGTGACACAGTAGTCAGAGGAACTTTGCACGCTTGTATTCTAGGCAAAAAGTGAGAAGGGGACAGCTGATAGGAGGTCAAAGAGCTACTGGAACATATTTCCCAGTTTCCTCAGAGGTAGCCCTGCCCTTTCTTATAATCACAGCTAATAAGCATGGGTGTTCAGTAGTTGGATCTAAAGTCCTCACGATGGCACCAGTATTTACCTGATCATTGTTTCTGACCACACACCCAACACAATGCCACATTGACTTATCAAAGCACGTGCTTCCACTGGACCCTCGTAAACACCAAGACCACAGATGTGAGCAACCCCTCTAAGTGCCACTTTGCCTTTCTAGGTGAGCCCTGATGTCCTTTCCAAATCATTTATTTCTCTGTATCTGATTTTTGATAGAAACCTCTTTGAGGTGTACATGCTGCCATTAATAGATCCCAAAGACCACACAAAGAAGAAACATGCCCTGGCTCTCAGGTTTGAGTAGCAAGGTACCCTCCCCCCCATCACTTCTTTGGCCATTCGGCTAACGGAAGTACCACCACAGCATGAAAAGTCACTTCCTGACCCTTGAGGTGCTTCTAGGAAGACCTCATAGAACCACGTGATCCAATGTTTTAGCTCCTCCCTCGGCTTGTATATGGCCACCTCCGGGAGCTTCTATAGTACTTCATAGTATATTTTTTAAAGTATTTTCCTTGAATGTAGCTTACGTTTGTAATTATGTTCGTATACTACTCATACTCAAGACTGATTTTTGAGGTTGCTCCCCTTTAGCAGTACATGTCTGCTGCTTAATTCCTAGTGAAAGCATTGTCTAATATATGTAAAATACCATTAGCTAGGAAAGTTTGCTTACCAAAGTAATTTAAAAAAATATACTACCTAATATAAAGAGAACAACAGAATGAGAAAGTCATCTCAGAAATGTTTTTATCTTGATTTTGAATTAAACTCCCCAGCTCATATTGGATTGAAAAATCAAAATCAGACTTCACATTGTCGAGTTGGAAAATGTCAGATATGAAATATTTAAACTGTGGAATACAGTCTTCGACTTTGGGTTATAAAACTTTAATTTTGTGAGTTGGTAGCACTCCAATAGTTCAATATTTTTAATTCTACAAATCCATGTTTATTAACTTTCAAGGTTTAAACAGTATCACGAAGTCTATTGAAACTAAATTATTCTGACTTGTGAGAGCTATAGGGTAGCTATAATTTGTTTTCAATTTCTACATAAGTGACAAAGACAAAAGAAAGAACAAATAAAAGGAATTGATTGCCACAACAATCCCTTTTTATACTTCCAAAATGACCTAAAACCCTAGCTGATCATTACAGCAAAGACTAAAGCCCACACTGCTTTAACTATAGGGGTTTCTTGCACAAGTCCAAAGGTGCTTCATGCAGGGTTACTCTGAGGTCATTTAAAAATGGCTTCCATTGTATTAATGTTGAGAAACTAATTGTATTCTCCTCTCTAAACAAGAAATAGTGCTTCCTTTTGTACTTTTTTTTTACTTCATTTTTTTTTATACTGGGGATTGAACCCAGGGGCAATCTACCTCTGAGCTACACCCGTAGCCCTATTTTATTTTTTTATTTTGAAACAGGTTCTCTCTAAGTTGCTGAGGGTTTCACTAAGTTGCTGAGGTGGCCTTGAACCTGAGATTCTCCTGTCCCATCCTCCCAAGTACTAGGATTACAGGCATGCACCACCACACCTGGCTCCTTTTCTGCTTATTTAGGAAATATGAACTGGTATCCTTGCAACAGTTTTGAAAACCTTTCCCTCAATGTCAGGATTGGTTGCTAAGGATTGGTTCTATCTCCCTCCAGTTACCACTCTTTTCTTATAATTCCCCAATGCTTCATCCCTATTCCTAGTGATTATTATCTAACAGGTCACTGTTCATTCATTAGTTTATTCAGCATTTGTTGAACAACCTACTATGCACTCAGTAAACGAAATCCTTTAATGAGATGATGTGGAATCACAGAAGGTATCCTAGACGAGGAGGAGAAAAACCCATATTCCACTCCCAATTCTATCTTTACCAGCAGGCTGGCCTTAAGCATGTATTTAAATGTTCTAAGCCACCTTCCTCACCTACAAAATGAAACTAGCATTTACTCAGTGTTGTTGGAGCTATCAAAAGATGTAAGAAATATGAAAGTACTTTCAAAAACATGAAGTGTTTTATTTAAACAGCCCAAAAGAGTAACACATTTGGTAAATCAGTGCTGCACCATTCTTTGGGGGTTATCTTGTGATTTTTATGTTTTTGTAGGTGAGCAGTGGTCTCTTGGATGTTTACACTCTAATACCATATCCATAGCAGCTGCTGTTGACTTCGGCATCTAAGTTAGATTATCCAACATGGTTTTGATGAAATTCATTCCTCCGCCTAACCTAATCTGTATGTGATTTAGTTTGCTGCCAGGGAAGGAAAGTACATTTGCTGCAAACCCAAACTCCTCATTGCTAGCAAGAAAATCCAGTATGTTTTGTTTATTGCTTTTGTTTCATATATAATGTATATGACTTCATAGTGATTTGTTCAGGGAAGAGAAGTCGAGGAGTTAGCCTATCATCTCAGCTCTGCCGAACACACGCTACAAAAGCATTACCTACTTTTGAGTTGCCCAAATCAACTTGAAATACCAAGTTTCTCTCCTAGGGGCTATTTTCTTTGCAAATTTATGAGCTTACAGCCTATGTTTCTTTTTTAATGATTTATTCAGTGATGAGTCTTTTCTTGGCTTTAGAAAGCCATGTCTTTCTTCCACTTCGAGTTTGCATAGCCAGCCTCTGCCTACTCTGGGTCAAGTTTTCCATCTTCAGAGTGCAGGGTAATCATGTGCAAAAGGGAAGAGTCTCATCACCACCCCTTGGATATCCAGATGCCTCGTTGCATCATTGAAACTTTTCTGAGCCATCTTTGTCATCTAAATAAACCTGTTTCCCAGATCCATCAGACAATCACTCTGTTCAAATTTCAGGCCACATTTTCCCCCTGGCAACTTGAAGCCACATAGCCAGAATTTACACAGCAGATCAGATCATCCAGGAGATTGGATGAATGTCTCTCTTTGATTAGGGTGATCACAGTATAAGATGAGCAGGTGTTGGATTATTTATTCTCCAAATCAGAAGAGCTTGCCATCATTTTTTGACATAGCACTTAATTATGAGGCTAGGGAGAAAATGGGGGTAATGTATTTATAGCACTCATAGAAATACAAGTCCAATTTTTAATAGTATACTTCTTAAATAAGAAAATATCCCATTCTCCAAAAGCAGCCCTATCAGAATGAACTTCCCATCTCAAGTAGTGATGGGATAGTAAAGTGATGGCAAGGTGATTGTGGAGAAATATGCCTTAGAGTTGTAACTTAGCCACCAACTTGCTAAACCTTCATAATGAATTATGTGTCCATGTTTATCAAAAAATAGCCTTTTCTTTCTCCCCTCTCCCAATAATACATAGACTTTAATATGTGGATTTATTAATGGTAGCAAGTGAGATCTGGGTGAGAGATTGTTAGCCCTGTGAAAGATGTGTATACCTAATTCGTGTGTGTGTGTGTGTGTGTGTGTGTGTGTGTGTGTGTGTGTGTGTGTGTTACTGGGGATTGAACCCAGGAACATTCTACCCCTGAAATACACTTCCAGATATTTTATTTTATTTTTGAAACAGGTCTTACTAAGTTACCCAGGCTGGTCTCAAACTTGTTATCCTACTGTCAGCCTCCCAGGTACCGGTATTACAGGTGTGCACCACTGTGCTCTCCCTGTAAGTGGATCTTCAACCTAGCATGGGCAGGGTAATAGGCATTCTGGTTTTTCCTCCTCAATGTGTCTTTCTTTTAAATGGGTACAGTTATAATAAATGACTAAAAGAAATTTCCTCTCTGGGAGAACTCTCTATGCTTAATATCTAGGAAGAATGTCTTCTTTCTTCTGTGCTTTGAGTGACTAAGTACTTATCCTGTGGCTCACACAATGCAGGGTCTGCAAAGTCCCAGGCAGGCCCTGCCCTCGAGGAGATGGGGTTCCGGTGTGGCACTGACGGTAGATGACACATTACACAAGTCGTCACTCAGGGTACAAGCACAGGGCTAAAAAGGACAACTCTAAGGTGCCAGGAGACATAACAAAGGTGACCCCTGGAATTTTCAGAAGACAGATAAATATTTAAATATTTTCATTTTCCTTTTTGGTTAGGGAATAGGAACACAAAAGGAAGAATATTTTTAAATTATATGAATAAGCAATCTGTGGCTTTTGCCATGACACTGGGCAATATCCATGCTCTTCTGAAGAGAAGGTGAAGTCTCAGTCATCTCATTTATAGTAGATAGGTCACATGAAAGCTGCTGTGTCTCTGGCCCTCAGAAGGTGTTCATGGAACACTACAGGAACAGCTTATGAGTAATTTTATTCTCCAAACTAGATAAATCACAATTTTAAAACTTTAATATATATTAAATATAGAAAATAATATTTATATATTAAATATACAGTAAAATATATATTTAATGTGTTAAATATATTTTTTCTTACTATGTTAAGTATTTATATGTCCCTTGCTTTTCAGGTCATTCTGAATTGGTAATACCCTCCCCTAAATACTAGCTTTGAAAGCACATGCCTTAATTCCCCCTTTCTCAGACAAGTTTCACAAAAGAAACTTAAACATGCTAATAGAACTTCCTATTTGAAGCAGATCCTTTTCAGAAAGAACACTTACAAAGATTCTCAGTGTAACTTGTTTGCTTTTGCAACACTAAATAGAAATGACTTAAGAGTCGATCAATACTAAGGACTTAGCTAAATAAATGAAGGTACGCCATTGAACTAAAATATTATGCTATCATTAAAAAGAATAATGGAGACATACATGTTCAAACACAGAACAGTTTCTGAGCTATTAAGCAAAAAAAAAAAAGAAAGGGGGACAGGGGCAAGAGGCAGAATAGTACACATCAGCTGCTATCTGTGCACTGAAAGAAAGCATCTGCCTACACATGCACTGGCACGTGTGAAGCATGTCTGCCAGGCATACAGAAGACACTGGGGCACAGTGGCCTCTGGGACAGACACTAAGAAATTGAGGATAAAAGTTGAGAGGAAGACTTGTTTTCACTTTATACCCCTTTGTGCTACTTGAACTTTTTTAAAAAAGCTTTATCTATGTGTTAACTTTTATTTTTATATTTCTGATTATTAGAAAATATCAGACATTTATGAATGGGAATAATCAATCATGTATCTTGATTATTAATATGAATAATATTTTGAAATCAGTATCAATTAATCAAATAAAAGGGAAATCTTTTTTTTTTTTTTTTTGCAGTACTAGAGATTGAACCCAGTAGCATTCTACCTCTGAGCTACACCCCCAGCCCTATTCTTTATTTTGAAACAGGGTCTCACTAAGTAGCTGAGGCTAGCTGAGAACCTGCAATCCTCCTGTATCCGCCTCCCAAGTACTGAGATTACAAGCATGTACCACCATGCCTAGTTAGGGAAATCATTTTTTGAGTTAGACTTTTGTGATGAAAATAACCCTGCTAAATTGTAAATTTGCATTTGCAATATATCCGGTTTTTTCCTAAACCAAAGTGCAAAAAAAGAAGAGCTTAGGAGAAAAAAACAACAATTTGCACGAAATCACCAAGCATTTAGCTCCTCCAGCCTTACAGACAGAAAGGGTGCCTGGAATGCAGCTGCGTTCATGGAAAAGGAGAAAAAGTACATCCAAATGCAGTCCCGCGACCTCTGGCAAGCAACAGTGTTCCATGTGAAACGGCACTCCTAGAACATTCCATGCTGAAACGCTCTGCCTCGGCCAGAGTAATTAGAACTGAAATTCAGATTTGGGTTTTTTTTTTTTTTTCCTCTCCAAGGCTTCACAGCTTATGAAGTCAGCAGAACAGGCTTATTAAATCATAGCCTAGTACCAAGTCAAAGAGATTTTTCTAAATGTGGAAGACAGGGAACATGCAGGCCCAGCTTGAGCAGTCCTGTGGGCAAGGCGATGAACCCACACGCGGCACAGCTAATGACCTGTTTTAGGGGCACAGCTCATATATTCCAAATAACAGGGGGGAAAGAATTCCAAATAGCTTAACATCATTAAACCCAAAATGCTATTGGATCCTTCCTCTGTGGCATCATAAAATCCCTTCTTCAAGTGGAGAAGGGATGTGCGCACTATAAATCATGAGAAGTTTAATGCCACCCCAGATGCAAACTTCACACTAACTTGTTCACTCCGGGGAAGGTTCATGGGTTTGCTTTGTTTGGGGGTTTGGCTTGAGTTTTTTGTTGTTGGTTTTTTTTTTAAAGCAATAATAGTCTTTGTAGGATGGCTGCCGTGTCAGCATTTATCTTGAAACTCGTGGATATGAGTTCTGACTGGAGTCACCTTTCTGACAAGTGTTATTGCGACTGTGTTTTATATCCCTGTTCAGAATGGTTTCTAATGATAATGCTCTGTCTACCTCGCTGCTTCACACTAAATTATAGATGCCACGATGACAGGGCGAACTGCATCCGAGCCCGCAGAGCCCGGCTCCCTCGGTGTGATGTCAGTGCCTCCACCCTTCTGTGCCTGGAATTAAAAACGGGAAGCGAAGATATGCAAAACATTTGTGCTTAAAAATAATGTTCTGTCAGTTATTAAACAAGTGATATTTCATTTAATCAGCTCAAGGGATTATTTTAAATGAAAAGGCAGAGAGGATGATTTTATTAACACGTTCCTGCCCTAGAGTCCTACTGTAATAATTCTTTACCTGCCTAAATTAAAAAGTTATAATTCAGTCTGTCTACAGGAAGAAGTTCTGGGTGATTGGATTTTATTAGTTCTTTGATTTTTTTTTTTTATCTTCTCACAAATGGAAGTAAAGGCTGAAAAGCTGATCCCATAGCAGTGAGAGTGTTTGAGCTACTTAATAAATCACCTTTTCTCTAGATGGTGTTTGTGTCCAGGACTTATAGAGCGAGTGTGCCACTGAATACAGTAGTTTATTGAAATGTAGTCTGTCTGAGCAATCCACTTATATGTTTGAACCTCCCTGCAGTTCATTCCACCACTTACCCAAACATAATGGGGAAGGGTTAGCTACAGTCCAAAATATTTTCCTAAATGTTAGTTGTCAATTACGTATAAAGCACTATCTTGGATCTGAGGAAGAAGAGACACAGAAATGAACCCAGTTATATGGATCATATAGTCAATAGGAGAAGCCTTCATCTGAATGAAGGATACACGGGTCTGGAAAACAAAGAGCAGAGGAAGAGGAGACTTGAAGTCACTGATTAGAAGGTTCTAATACCCACCCTGGCCCCGTGCAGGGAAGCATCACCCCTCTGACATCTTATTTTTCAGAGACATGATCATGCTTGTTTCTTTGAACACTGAAAAAGTCCTGTGAGGTTAGGTGTATCCCTGATATAAATTTTATTTTACAAATGAGAAAATGACAAAATCAAAAATAATTTTTGCCTGATCGTTGATCTCATGATTGAAACCTGGACTTCAAATTCTGTCCCCATTAAAGCATAGGCTGTTAACCATGGTCTGCTTGGTCGTTTCCTGGCAAAAGGAACACCATATGCACAACTGTGTGTGGACAGGAGTCCTCCTCATTCTTGAGAAAAGGGTCATTCAAAAGCCCAAAGTGGACCCTGACTCCAAAAGAGAGTACAAATTACTGTTTCAACAGAATCCTTCATCAGTTTTTAAATCTTTTGCTGTTCGTTGGTATCACTGATTTGTTTCACTTTTTTTCCAGAGGACAGGGTTCCAGTTTGCATGGTCTCTAAACACAGCTGCACTCCTCACCACCTTTTGTCTTACTGATTTCTGTGGTGAAAGTGTAGTTGAAAGCTCCTTCAAGACCTATTCCTTCACTCATTCATTCAGTCATTCATTCACTTAACAACCATTTTGTTGAGTACCTACAGTGCTTATGCTGAGCTAGTGTCTCCTCCATGAGGTTCCATTTGTGATTAACTTATTAACTCATGTTTTCATTCGACCTAAATTCTGTGTGCAAAGATCTCTACCAGTGCTCAAAAGGATACACAGCTGAATAAGAAATGGGACCTGCCCTCAAGAATCTTACAACCTAGGAAGAGAAGAGGGGGAGACCTGGGGAAAAAAGTATGTAGAAAGCAAGATTAAGTTAAAGTGTTATGGTAGGAAAAATGTAGATTATCAAACATCTAGAGGAGATACAAAATGAGCACAAGAGAACTTTGGGAGAGTGCTTGAAAAGTGTATTTTCAGTTTCTTTCAGAAGCAGCTCTCTAGAGAGTTCATTCTCATACCGTTTCAAATTCTCTTCAGACATGCAAATAGTATTGGTCATCTAGTTCCTGCTCCCACTCCGTATCAATAGTTATCCCTATTCCTTGGACAGAATTATCTTGGCTATGGAAGGAGGGAATTCAGCCAAGAATACAATTGGTGGGAGAGTGCTTTTCTACTGCATTTGGAACATGCGCCTATCATTTCCACTCATTTTCAGTACTTGTGGTAGAACTCTCCAGTTGGAAAGGACTCAAAACCAATTTCAGTGCAGATGCAAATAATCCTAACAAATTATTCTATAAATACACCACAAATAGCAATACTTTGTGAGGTTAATAGCTCTTACTTATCAAATAAGGAAACTGAAAAACAGAAGTTGGGTCCATGTGAGGAGAGTAAAATTGATTCTGAATCCAGAGATCTGTTTGATTCTTCAGGTCAACATCACTCTCCTATAGGTAATTTAGAATGGATTGGCTCGTGAGCCACAGAAATTCATATCTTTTTAGAAGTTCGCCATTAACCAGCTCCTGTTCTAACTCTGTGTGTGTGTGTATGTGTGAAAGAAAGGTGAGAGAAGGTGGTTAGTAGGACAAGGAGATAAAGACCTTATCCTAGCCATCACTCTGCAGAGGGAGAGGAGAGCTAGCACAATGACAGGGAACCTGACCATGTTGCAACCACACTTGCAAATCAGGATTGAGGAAGCCAGGGAGGGAAGTCCTTGTACCTTATATTTCTTGAAATTAGGGCATAGGTTGATAATTCTAGGTATAAAGGATTAGCCCAGCAATTTCTATTCAAGCTGGAAGATGTAAGTGACAAAATATGGCCTCACGTATATCAATCTTTCTGACTCAATTAGGACTTTAAGTTTAGTATGGTAAATAAAATGAAATATAAACTGTCCTGAGGTGACTTATTTTATTTGGAAATTGCTTTAGATAGAGGGGAGCAGGGAACAGGATTAAGGTAGAATTCCTATACTACTTAATATAGAAATCACTAAATTTACTTTTTGTAATTTGTAAAGATGCATATTCTAGTAAATAGTATTATGACATTAAAAAATTCTCCTAGCCTGAGTTCTTCCAGAATCAGAGAGGTCTTTTTTTCTATGTTGGGAAAGTATAATAGTTAAAAATCAACAACTAGCCGGGTATGGTGGCACATGCCTATAATCCCAGTACTGGAGAACCTGAGACAGGAGGATCACAGGTTCAAGGAGTGCCTCAACAAGTAGTGAGATTCTCATCAACCTAGCAAAACCCTGGGCCGGGCGTGGTGGCGCATGCTTGTAATCCCAGCATTTGAGAGGCTGAGACCAGAGGATCTGGGTTCGAGGCCAGCCTCAGCTACCTAGTGAGGCACTCCACAACTTAGTGAGACCCGGTTTCAAAATAAAAAATAAAAAATAGGGCTGGGGGTGTAGCTCGGAGGTAGAATGCCCCTGAGTTCAATCCCCAGTACCACAAAAAAAAAAAGAAAAAGAAAAAGAAAAACCCTGTTTCCAAATAAAAATGAAATAGGGCCGTGGGTTTAGCTCGGAGGTAGAATGCCCCTGGGTTCAATCCCCAGTGCCACACAATGAATGAATAAATAAATAAATAAGTAAATATCCACAACTACCATGAATAGGGGCCACTGATACATAATAATGACTTAACAGAAACAATAATAATAACAGCAAATAGCACACGCTTCCTATGCC
>PVLC010028029.1:0-20000 GCA_004027655.1 Graphiurus murinus
CCCCCTTTTTTTTTTTTTTTTTTTTTTTTTTTGCGGTACTGGGAATTGAACTCAGGGGCATTCTACCTCCGAGCTACACCCCCAGCCCTATTTTTATTCTTTATTTTGAAACAGGGTCTCACTAAGTTGCGAGTGCCTCACTAGGTAGCTGAGGCTGGCGGCGAACCCGGATCCTCTGGTCTCAGCCTCCCGAATGCTGGGATTACAAGCGTGCGCCACCACGCCCGGCTACTCCCAGCCCTATTTTTAATTCTTTATTTTGAAACAGCGTCTCACTAAGTTGCGGAATGTCTCACTAGGTAGCTGAGGCTGGCCACGAACCCAGATTCTCCGGTTTCAGCCTCCCAAATGCTGGGATTACAAGCATGCGCCACCACGCTCGACTCCCTGAAGATTTTTATAATCTAGCTGGATAAGGTAGGACAAAAATATAAGAAGCATTAGAAAGTCCAGTGTAGTGGTTAAACTATATATGTACCAAGCAATCAGGAGAAATGAAAGTTAAGACTTTAAGGATGGGAGGTGGGGGGGGATACAAGGAGCCAAGTACTCAGAAAATTATATGGGCCCACTTAAGTGACAGTTGTTTCTCTTTCCCTTATCACTCCAAGTTGGTAGTCTAGATGTCTAGGAGAATATTGGTTACATTTATAAAAGTGGGGAAGTTGAGAGGAAAAATTGCTTCAGTAGGAACTTTGAGATGTTTAAGTGTTGTCCGTAAAGATACAGAGCTAGAGTTCTAGTGAACAGTCAAAAGAGCTTTGAGAACCTTTTGTAGACAATAATGAGTTCCCCCAAAAGAGGTAGGGTTAGGCAATAAATGGTTTTATTTCACACTATCCTTTATGACATCTAAAGTTGCCACTAAATAACTAGGACAAAAAAATACAAAATTCCTATTCCTCAGTGAGTTGGAAGACTGGGTTTGTGTTTATTGTGCCAATTGTTTAAACTTTTTTTGGGGGGGGGGATGCTGGGGATTGATCCCAGAGGAATTCTGCCTCAGGGCAGAATTGAAACAGGGTCTAAGTGCCAAGGCTGGCCTCAAACCTATGACTGTCTGAGCATCCCAAGAACTGGGATCACAGGCATGCGCCACCTATGCCTGGCAATTTTTTTTTTTTTTTTTTTGCGGTACTGGGGATTGAACCCAGGGGCATTCCACCTCTGAGCTACACCCCCAGACCAATTTTATTTTTTATTTGGCAACTGGGTCTCACTAAGTTGCTGAGAGTCTTGTTAAATTGCTAAAGCTGGCTTTGAACCTGCAATCCTCCTGTCTCAGCCTCTTGAATACTGGAATTATAGATGTGTACCACTGCATCCTGCTCAATTATTTAAATTTTTCTTTTTCTTTTGTGTGTGGTACTGGGGATTAAACCCAGAGGTATTCTACCTCTAAGTTACATCCCCAGCTGCATTCTACACCTGGCCTGTTTAAATTTTTATATTTGAAGTTTTGGTGTTTGTCGGTTTGCCTCATGTCTTTTTTTTTTTTTTTTTTTTTTTTTGCGGTACTGGGGATTGAACTCAGGGGCATTCTACCTCCAAGCTATACCCCCAGCCCTATTTTTTATTCTTTATTTTGAAACTGGGTCTCCTTAAGTTGTGGAGTGCCTCACTAGTTAGCTGAGGCTGGCCACGAACCCGGATCCTCCAGTCTCAGCCTCCCGAATGCTGGGATTACAAGCGTGTGCCACCACACCCGGCTTGCCTCATGTCTTAATAGTTGAGAAATAGTAAGTATATCTGTTTCACACACAGAAGCAGATGGAAAGGAGAGAAAAGGGGAAGATTAGTTGGTTTTCTCTTAAGAACAATTCTCAGACCAGGCATGGTGGCACACACTTGTAATCCCAGTACTTGGGAGGCTAAGACAGGAGGATCAAAGGTTTGTGGCCAGCCTCAGCTACTTAGTGAGGTTCTCTGCAACTTAGTAAGACCCCAATAAAGAATAAAAAATAGGGCTGGAGATGTAGCTTAGAGGTAAAATGTCCCTGGGTTCAATCCCCGGTACCAACAACAACAGAATATTCTCATGTGCAGTTTAAGTTTTGAGATTCTCAAGCTGTTTTTTTGTTCTAGTCTTGCTGTATCTCACTATCTTTGTTTAGCTTTTCACTTATAAATTATGTTTCATATATGTGATCAACTTTGGGAATGTGACCTTTCTTATAACCCTGTAAACTAAGATTTTGCTTTGCATTTCCCAGAAGAAATGTTACTAAATATATACATTCTGCTTTTCCTTTAGGTAAAAATCTCTACACCAATGAATATGTAGCAATCAAACTGGTAAGTAGAATCTGTTTGTAGTAATTGTGTTTTGATGTTCTTGAAGCTAGTATCTTTTTACAGGAAATAATTGTAAGCATTCACAAAAATCCTAATGCTGTTTTTTTTTTCTTTGCATATGATCCCACATAGTCATTTTTCTCCAATTATAGTGTCACAGTGATTAATCACTGAATACTATATTACTTTATTTATTTATTTTTTTGCAGTACTAGGGATTGAACTCAGGAGCATTCAACCTCTGAGCTATACCCACAGCCCTATTTTTTATTCCTTTTTTTTTTTTTTTTTTTTTTTTTGCGGTACTAGGGATTGAACTCAGGGGCATTCTACCTTCGAGCTATACCCCCAGCCCTATTTTTTATCCTTTATTTTGAAACCAGGTCTCACTAAGTTGTGGAGTGCCTCACTAGGTAGCTGAGGCTGGCTGCGAACCCGGATCCTCTGGTCTCAGCCTCCCAAATGCTGGGATTACAAGCGTGCGCCACCACGCCCGGCCTATTCCTTATTTAGAAATAGGGTCTCAGTAAGTTGGGGAGTGCCTCACTAGGTAGCTGAGGCTGGTCGAGAAAAGAATAAAATAGTGCTAGGGGTATAGCTCAGAGGTATACCCCTGGTTCAATATCCAGTATCACAGAAGGAACGGAAGAAGGAGGGAGGAGAGAGAAAGAAAATCTGGAAAAATTCATAATTCTGTGGACTCTGTGCCTTTCACAGTGGTATCTTAGAAAGATAAAAATTGCCAGGCAGCCGGGCGTGGTGGCGCACGCTTGTAATCCCAGCATTCGGGAGGCTGAGACCGGAGGATCCGGGTTCGCGGCCAGCCTAAGCTACCTAGTGAGGCCCTCCGCAACTTAGTGAGACCCTGTTTCAAAATAAAGAATAAAAAATAGGGCTGGGGGTGTAGCTCGGAGGTGGAATGCCCCTGGGTTCAATCCCCAGTACCGCAAAAAAAAAATTGCCAGGCATAGGTGGCGCATGCCTGCGATCCCAGTTCTTGGGATACTGAGACACAGTCATAGGTTTGAGGCCAGCCTCGGTACTTAGACCCTGTTTCAAAATAAAAAACAAAATAGGGCTTTGGTTGTAGCTTAGAGGTAGAACTCCCCTCTCCGAGGTTTGATCCCTAATACCGCACACACAAAGATAAAATTCAGAGCCGGGCGTGGTGGCGCAGGCTTGTAATCTCAGCATTCGAGAGGCTGAGACCCGAGGATCCGGGTTCGCGGCCAGCCTCAGCTACCTAGTGAGGCACTCCGCAACTTAGTGAGACTCGGTTTCAAAATAAAGAATAAAAAATAGGTCTGGGGGTATAGCTTGGAGGTAGAATGCCCCTGAGTTCAACTCCCAGTACCACAAGAAAAAAAAAAAAAAAAAGATAAAATTTATTTGAAACACCCCAGCCCTACTATTTTATTTCTTTTTTTTTTTTTTTCTAGTACTGGGGATTGAACTCAGGAGCATTCTACCTCCAAGCTATACCCCCAGACCTACTTTTTATTCTTTATTTTGAAACAGGGTCTCACTAAGTTGCGGAGGGCCTCACTAGGTAGCTGAGGCTGGCCGCAAACCCGGATCCTCCGGTCTCAGCCTCCCGAATGCTGGGATTACAAGCGTGCCCCACCATGCCCGGCTCCTGGTTTTATTTCTTATTTGGAAGCAAGGTCTTGCTAGGTTGTTGAGAGTCTCACTACTTGCTGAGGCTATCCTCGAACTGAGATCTTCCTTTCTCAACCTCCCACGTACTTGCATTATAAGTGTATACCACCACACCCTACTTGAACATTTTTTATTCCTTGAGCATGACTGATCCATTTCTTAAATATAAATTATTCATTGATATACTTTGTAGACGGAAACCCAGTCAGATCATCTAATCACATTCTTAAACTGTCAAATCTAGGCATGGTAGCCCATGCCTATAATCCCAGTAATTGGGAGGCTAAAAGAGGAGAGATGGCAAGTTTGAGGCCAGCCTCAGCAACCAGCTTAGTGAGACCTTGTTTAAAAAAAGAAAATGAAGCCGGGTGTGGTGGCACACGCTTGTAATCCCAGTACTTGGGAGGCTGAGACAGGAGGATCCGGGTTTGCCGCCAGCCTCAGCTACTTAGTGAGGCCGTCCACAACTTAGTGAGACCCTGTTTCAAAATAAAGAATAAACATTAGGGCTGGGGATGTAGCTCAGAGATAGAATGCCCCTGGGTTCTATCCCTAGTACCACAAAAAAAAAAAAAGAAGAATAAAAAATAGGACTGGGGGTGTAGCTTAGAAGTAGAATGCTTCTGGGTTCAATCCCCAGTACCGCTAAATAAATAAATAAATAAATAAATAAATAAATAAATAAATAAATAAATAAGTAAATAAAATAAAACTGGCCATGGTGGTGCATGCCTGTAATCTCAGTACTTGGGAGGCTGAGACCAGCCTCAGCAACTTAGCAAGACCCTATTTGGTTTTTTTTTTGCGGTACTGGGGGTTGAACTCAGGGGCATTCTACCTCTGAGCTATACCCCCAGCCCTATTTTTTTTATTCTTTATTTTGAAACCGAGTCTCACTAAGTTGCGGAGTGCCTCACTAGGTAGCTGAGGCTGGCCGCGAACCCGGATCCTCCAGTCTCAGCCTCCCGAATGCTGGGATTACAAGCGTGCGCCACCACGCCCGGCTAGCAAGACCCTATTTCAAAATAAATTAAAAAAAAATAAAATAAGGCTGGGGTATAGCACACAAGTAGAATACCTCTAGGTTCAATCCGCAGTATCACAATAAATAGATAGATTGATAGATAATAAAAAATAAAAAGGGCTGGGGTCTAGCTTATAGATAAATGCCCCTGGGTTTCAATCCCTCGTACTCACCACCCCCTCCAAAAAAAGCTTTCAAAACCAGGTATAAGCTGAGCACGGTGGCACACGCTTGTAATCCTTGTACTTGGGAGGCTGAGACCAGAAGATCCAGGTTCGCAGCCAGCCTCAGCTACTTAGTGAGTCTCTTCATAACTTAATGAGACCCTGTTTCAAAATAAAGAATAAAATAAAAAAAAAAAATAGTCCTGGGGGGTATAGTTTGGAGGTAGAATAACCTGGGTTCAATCCCCAGTACTGAAAACACAAACAAAAAAAACAGGTGTAGTGGTGCTTGCCTGCCATCCCAATATTTGGGAAGCTGAGTCAGGAGGATCTCAGGTTCATAGCTAAGGGTGTTTTCACTTAGTCTAACCATTTCAAATTTTTAAAAAATGGGGCTGGAGATATAGCTCAATTGTGTAATGCTCCTGGTTCAGTCTCTAGTATAACAACAATAAAAAGCTATTAAGCAAGCCGGTTGTGGTGGCAAACCTTTGTAATCTCAGTGCTTGGGAGGCTAAGATGGGAGGATCGCAGGTTCCAGGGCAGTCTCAGAAATGTAGCAAGACCGTGTTTCAAAATAAAAAAAAATAGAAAGGCCTGGGGGTATCGCTCAGAAGTAGAATGCCCTTGGGTTCCAATCACCAGTACAAAAAAAAAAAAAAAAATCTGTCAAGAATGAAAAATAAAGCTGGGCGTGGTGGCACACACTTGTAATCCTAGTACTTGGGAGGCTGAGACAGGAGGATCCAGGTTCCCGGCCAGCCTCAGCTACTTAGTGAGCCTCTCCGAAACTTAGTGAGACCCTGTTTCAAAAAATGAATTAAAAAAATAGGGCTAGGGGTGTAGCTCAGAGGTAAAATGCCCCTGGGTTCCATCCTCAGTAACACACACACACACACACACACACACACACACACACACACACACAAATAAAATAAAATAAAATAAAATAAAAATAAAAAGAAAGAAAGAAAAAGAAAAAACATAGTTTAATTAGTTTATATCATCACTAATCTTACAAATAACTAACCTAGTCATTGAAAATAGCATCGTATTTAATAAAGAGAAGTAACTGGGCTTTGTGGTACACCATGCCCTGTAAATCCTAAATTTTCTAGGATTTACAGGTAGCTTTGGGCAATAAAGAGTTTGTTGCAAGCCGGGCGTGGTGGCGCACGCTTGTAATCCCAGCATTCGGGAGGCTGAGACCAGAGGATCCGGGTTCGCGGCCACCCTCAGCTACCTAGTGAGGCCTTCCGCAACTTAGTGAGACTCGGTTTCAAACTAAAGAATAAAAACCAGGGCTGGGGGTATAGCTCAGAGGTAGAATGCCCCTGAGTTCAATCCCCAGTACCGCAAAAAAAAAAAAAAAAGAGTTTGTTGCAAGCCAGAGGAATTAATGTTTAAAGGATATATTTTGTAATAATTGAATGCTGTTCTTTTCTAATGAATTACAGGTACTCTATTCACACCTGCTTTGTGCTTGGTCCCTTTTCTGATTCAGTTTGTCAGTTTACAGAAGAATTAGGATTGTCTTATCAAAAACTGTCAGTTTATCAGATTAGTTTCTCTATAAAGTAGTGAATAGGAAGGAGGACTCAGAGCAGGGAACTTCTAGGGAAGCCAGTATTTTAGGTTCTTTTTGCCTTGATATTCTTTTTGGGGAAATGGCAGCAGCAATAATGGTAATACATGTCCTAATACAGGTCAAATATCCTGATTGAGTATTAAAAGATTAACCATACATATATGTATATACATATGTATGTGTGTGTGTGTGTGTGTGTGTGTGTGTGTGTGTGTGTGTGTGTAGTGTGTGGGAGATACTGGGGATTGAACCCAAAGACATTCTACCTTCAAGCTATACCCCCGGCCCAATTTTATTTCTTTTTTGGAAACAGGGTCTCACAAGGTTGCTGAGAGTCTCACTACTTGCTGAGGCTGTCCTCGAACCTGGGATCCTCCTTTCTCAGCCTTTCAAGTATAGAGGTTACAGGTGTGCTCCACCATGTCCAGCTCATATTTTTTATTTATAGGAATTTGTTCTGTGGAAGTATTTCCTAGTACATCTGCCTTTCTTTTCCTGCTTTACTACAGAATAATCTTGGAAATAATCTTTAGTTATTTGGAGATACTGATAGGAAGAACTTCTTGAAATACTTTGAAATCTTGTTTCATTTCTGTATACTCATTATTGTCCCTTTACATATTTTTTTATCTTGTTTTTCATTGTTCCTTTATTCTTCTTTTGAGGCTTCCTGCAAGGGACAGTTATTTCTGTGTAGATTTTTTTCTATAAAGTTCATATTAATTGACTTGTATAGACAAGCTTGTATATCATGTTATTGATATGATTGATCATTACCTTATATTTCATTTTCCTTTTTTCTGTCTTTTTTTTTCTTGCAGTACTAGCAATTGAACCCAGGGGCATTCTACCTCTGAGCTACACCCCTAGCCCTATTTTTTTATTCTTAATTTTGAAACAGGGTCTCACTAAATTGTGGAGGGCCTCACTAAGTAGCTGAGGCTGGCTGTGAACCTTCGATCCTCCTGTCTCAGCCTCTCAAGTTCTGGGATTACAAGCGTGCTTCACCACACCTGGATACATTTCATTTTCTTTTTTTGTTTTTGTTTGTTTGTTTGCTTTTGTGATACTGAGGATTGAACCCAGGGGCATTCTACATCGTAGCTACACCCCAGCCCTATTTTATTTTGAAAGCCGGGCATAGTGGTGCACGCTTGTTATCCCAGCATTTGGGAGACTGAGACAGTGTCTCACTAAATTGCTGAGAGCCTTGATGAACTGCTGAGGCTGTCTTTGAAACTGCAATCCTCCTGTCTCAGCCTTCCAAGTACTGAGATTACAAGCATGTGCCACTACTCCTGGCTTCACTCCTTTTCAGTAAATTTTGATTCTGCTTTACATGGCCAACAGTTAAAATTTAAAATATGACTGGGAGCCAGGCGTGGTGGGGCACACTTGTAATCCCAGTACTTGGGAGGCTGAGACAGGAGGATCTAGGTTCACGGCTAGCCTCAGCTACTTAGTGAGGCCCTCTGCAACTTAGTGAGACCCTGTTTCAAAATAAAGAATAAAAAATAAGAATGGGGGTATAGCTTGGAGATAGAATGCCCCTGAGTTCAATCTCTAGTACTGCAAAAAAAAAATAAATAAATAAAATAAAATATGACTGGGGCTATAGTTGTGTAGTAGAATGCATGCATAGCATGTGTAAGGCTCTAGACTTGATCTATCCACAGAACCAAAAAAAAAAAAAAAAAAAAGGAGAAAAGAAAAATAAACTAAAAATAGAATTCATATTATATAGTAAGATGCATCTCAGTACTGCATTTCTCCTTTAAGTAAGTCTTAAATAAAGCTGTTTTAGAGTATAACAATCTTAGCTAGGGCTTACTTTCTTGCTGTTGGGCTTATTCTCCAAGGAAGATATGAGGATAGTAATTCAACTCATTTCATTGTGACAACAAATTTTACCTTAAGCATCACATTCCTGCAAGGAAGCCGCCTGCTGTTGGTTTAGGATTTCAGGCAGGCATGTGTGTTCCAGAATAACTATGATTCTGGCAGAGGGCCAGCCCTCTGTGGAATTAGAAGCAACATCTGGCACAGAAATATGAGGAAACCCTGCTGCTGCTATTTCAGTTCTACTTTGTTTGGATCTTCTTTGTGAGTTCTGTTTCTTAGTTTTTTAGGAACTTTTAAAAATGTACAAATATGCACAATATTGCAACAAATGCATGCATTCTACCACAGAACTATAGCCCCACTACCCAGATTTCTAGGGTAAAAACAATAAAATTCTATCCATGTTGCTCATCTTGGTGCCTTCTCTAAGCTGTGGACTGAGTGTTTGCAATGTGGCAGGGAGCCCCAGTTGGTTGAGTACACTATAGCCACATTTTTTTTTTTTTTTTTCAGTACTGGAGATTGAACCCAGGGGCATTCTACCTCCAAGCTACACCCCCAGGCCTAATTTTTATTCTTGTTTTTGTTTTGTTTTGTTTTACGGTACTGGGGATCGAACCTGGGGGCATTCTACCTCCGAGCTACATCCCCAGCCCTATTTTTTATACTTTATTTTGAAACAGGGTCTCACTAAGTTGTGGAGACCCTCACTGAGTAGCTGAGGTTGGCCGCCAATCTGTGATCTTCCTATCTCAGCCTCCCAAGTACTGGGATTATAAGCGTGTGCCTCCACACCTGGCTATAGCCTCATTTTAATAGATTAACTAAAGGGTATAAGTTCCTCAATCTATGATAAAGAGCCCTTTATATCTTAGCATATGTCAGGTATGTACCCATCTTCAGTCCGGGCACTCTGAAGAGTTCTGCTTTTCCTTTTTTTTTCCCCTACTTAGTTACCCAAGAATATTTTCTATTACGATTTCCTAGCTCAGGTGAGTGTGGAGGAGCATACTTGTAATCCCAGTACTTGGGAGGCTGAGGCAGAAGGATCTCAGGTTCGAGGACAGCCTCAGAAAGTAGTGAGACTCTCATCAGCCTAGCGAGACCCTGTTTCCAAATTAAAAAATAAAACAAAAAGGGTTGAGGATGTAGCTTGCAGGTTCAATCCCCAGTACTGAGGAAAAAAAAAATGAGCATGAAATTTGAGAATATTATGTTTAAGGAAAGATTTGTGGTTTTTAAATTCATTGCCCCATCTGGTTTGTATATTTTTAATTTTTTTTTTTTTCCTGCAGTACTAGGGATGGAATTCAGGTGCATTCTACCTCTGAGCTATACCCCCAGCCCTATTTTTTATTCTTTATTTTGAAACAAGGTCTCCCTAAGTTGCGGAGGGCATCACTAGGTAGCTGAGGCTGGCCGCGAACCTGAGATCCTCCTGCCTCAGCCTCCCAAGTACTGGGATTACAAGTATGCTCCTCCACACTCACCTGAGCTAGGAAATCGTAATAGAAAATAGGATAGAAGATAGGATCCTCCTATCTCAGCCTCCCAAATGCTGGGATTACAAGCATGCGTCACAACGCCTGACTCCGGCTATATTTTTAATTCTTTTTTTTTTTTTTTCGGTACTGGGGATTGAACTCAGGGGCGTTCTACCTCCGAGCTATACCCTCAGCCCTATTTTTTATTCTTTCTTTCTTTCTTTCTTTTTTTTGCAGTACTGGGGATCGAACTCAGGGACATTCTACCTCTGAGCTATACCCCCAGTCCTATTTTTTATTCTTTATTTTGAAACCGGGTCTCACTAAGTTGCGGAGTGCCTCACTAGGTAGCTGAGGGTGGCCGCGAACCCGGATCCTCCGGTTTCAGCCTCCCGAATGCTGGGATTACAAGCGTGCGCCACCACGCCCGGCTTATTCTTTATTTTGAAACCGAGTCTCACTAAGTTGCGGAGGGCCTCACTAGGTAGCTGAGGCTGGCTGCGAACCCGGATCCTCTAGTCTCAGCCTCCCGAATGCTGGGATTACAAGTGTGCGCCACCATGCCCAGTTTATATTTTTAATTCTTAGAAAAATTTTTGGAGCTGGGCGTGGTGGCACATGCTTCTAGTCCCAGTACTTGGGAGGCTGAGACCAGAGAATCTGGGTTTGCGGCCAGCCTCAGCTACTTAGTGAGGCCCTCTGCAACTTAGTGAGACCCTGTTTCAAAATAAAGAATAAAAAATAGGGCTGGGGGTGTAGCTCTGAGGTAGAATGCTCCTGGGTTCAATTCTCAGTACCAAAAAAAGAGAATGTTTCATATCCCTTGGAGCGCTGTGAAAGAACTCATACATTCACTGATTATAAGATTAGCAATCATTATAAATGGACTTCAAGTTTCTCAAGATTCTCATTGTCAGAAAAGTATGTACTGCTAGCCGGGCGTGGTGGTGCACACTTGTAATCCCAGTACTTGGGAAGCTGAGACAGGAGGATCAGAGTTCGCGGCCAGCCTCAGCTACTTGATGAGGCTCTCCAGAACTTAGTGAGACCCTGTGTCAAAATAAAGAATAAAAAAGAGGAGTGGAGGTTTGCCTCGGAGGTAGAATGCCCCTGGGTTCAATCCCCAGTACTGCAAAAGAAAAAAAAAAGTACGTACTGCTAATAATAAGGTAGTCACTTTTTTTTTTTTTTGTGGTACTGGGGATTGAACTCAGGGGCATTCTACCTCCTAGCTACACCCCTACACCCCCAGCCCTATTTTTTATTCTTTATTTTGAAACAGGGTCTCACTAAGTTGTGGAGTGCCTCACTAGGTAGCTGAGGCTGGCCTCGAACCCGGATCCTCCGGTCAGCCTCCCAAATGCTGGGATTACAAGCGTGCGCCACCACGCCCAGCTAGGTAGTCACACATTTTTATTAATTTATCTCTTCAAATAGAGAGGAATTACCAGATCAGTTCAACTGGTTGGTGATCTTCCATTATGTCACCATCAAAGCAGCCAGTTACAAAATATATCTGCTAGCAAAATCACTAATAAATTCTTAAGAAACCAAGTAGAAACAGTGACGACAAGTCAACATGCAACTAGAGGTTGATCAAAACACTAGGAAAGAGACTTCTTTCTAGAGAAATACCCTGTAAAGAGGAATGGTGGAACACACCTGTAATCATGATACTTGGAATGCTGAGAGAAAAGGATAGGAGGTTTGAGGGCATCCTCAGCAACTTAATGAAACCCTTAGCAATTTAGTGAGACCTTGTTTCAAAATAAAAAATAAGAAAGGCTTGGGGTTTTTCTCAGAGGTGAAGTGCCTGTGGGGATTGAACCCAGGGACATTCTACCTCCGAGCTACACCTCCAGTCCTATTCTACCCCCTCCCCCATACTGGGGATTGAACTCAGCGGCATTCTACCTCCGAGCTATACCCCCAGCCCTATTTTTTAGTCTTTATTTTGAAACAGGGTCTCACTAAGTTGCTGAGTGCCTCATTGGGTAGCTGAGGCTGGCCTCGAACCCCAATCGTCCAGTCTCAGCCTCCCAAATGCTGGGATTACAAGCGTGCGCCACCACACCCGGCTGGATATGAAACATTCTAGGCTGCCTAAATTGACTTAGATAAAAAAAAAAAAAAAAAAAAAATCCTAACAGCAGAAGGATAAACTTCATGATTTCAAGAAAACTTTTGTGTGTGTGTGTGTGGTACTAGTGATTGAACTCAGGTCATTCTATCTCTGAGGTATACTTTGTGTGTGTGTGTGTGTGTGTGTGTGTGTGTGTGTGTGTGTGTGTGTGTATGGTACTGGAGATCAGAGATTGAACCCGGGGGCGTTCTACCTCTGAGCTACATCCCCAGTCCTATTTTTCATTCTTTATTTTGAAATAGGGTTTTACTAAGTTGTGGAGGGCCTCACTAACTAGCTGAGACTGGCCACGAGCCTGGGATCCTCCTGTCTCAGCCTCCTAAGCACTGGGATTACAAGCGTGTGCTACCATGCCCAGTTTAACAAGAAAACTTTGGAATTCTGTAATTTATGGACTCTGTTTTTTGTTTTTTGTGTTTTTTTTGGGGGGGGGGTACAAGCTAGTATAGGTAAAGACATCCATGCACACATTTCTCATTAACCCTTCCCCAATTCCCACCCCCCTTCCTCCTTCTCCCTCCTTCTCAAGGTCAGTTTAGTGATTGACTTTGATGTGATCTTGTAAGTACATCATGCTCATTAGGGTGTCCCCCCCCCCATCACCTTCCGTTAAATCAAATTCTTTGTTCACCTAAGAATTTTCCTTCATCTGGAGTCCCTCTTATGTCCAATTTTCTCCCTAGCTTCCACGTATTAGGGAGAGCATTCGATTTTTAACTTTTTGTGACTGACTAATCTCACTTAACATAATGTTTTCCAGTTGCATCCATTTCCCTGCAAAGAACATGATTTTGTTCTTCTTTATGGCTGAGTAAAATTCCATTGTGTACATATCCCATAGTTTTGTAATCCATTCATCTGTGGATGGACATCTTGGCTGGTTCCATAGTTTGGCAATTGTAAATTATGCAGCTGTCAATATAGATACACATGCTTTGGTCTGATAGTTTGGTTTCCATTTAGATACCCAGAAGTGGTGTTGCTGGATCATATGGTAGGTTCATTCCCATTCGTCTGAGGATCCTCCATATTGTTTTCCAAAGTGGTTGCACTAATTTGCAATCCTACCAGCAATGTATTAGGGTTCCCACTTCTCCACACCCTCGCCAGCATTTGTTGTTGTTTGTGTTTTGATGATTGCTATTCTGATTTGAGTTAGGTGAAATCTCAAGGCAGTTTTGATTTGCATCTCTCTGATTGCTAATGATGTTGAACATTTCCTCATACATTTATTGGCTATTTATATTTCTTCTTTTATGAAATGTCTATTTAGTTCCTTTTCCCATTTTTTGATTGGGTTATTTGTTTTCTTAGCTGTGATTTTCTTGAGTTCTCTGTATATCCTAGATATTAGGCCTCTATCAGAAGAGTAGCTGGCAAAAATTTTCTCCCACTCTGTGGGCTCTCTGTTGAGGTTCTTGATAGTTTCCTTTGCTGCATAGAAGCTCTTCAGTTTAATGCAATCCCACGTATTGATCTTCCTTTGAGTTGCTTGTCCTTTTGGGGTCTTGTTGAGAAAGTTTTGACCTGTGCCTATGTGTTGAAGTGTTTGGCCTATGCCCTCTTCAAGTAGCTGCAAGGTCTCTGGCCTGACTTCCAGGTCTTTGATCCACCTTGAGTTGACTCTTGTGCAGGGTGAGAAAGTGGAGTTTATTTCCATTTTCCTGCATATGGTTAACCAGTTTTGCCAACACCATTTGTTAAAGAGGCTATCTTTTTTCCAGTGTATGTTTTTGGCTCCTTTGTCAAAAATCAGTTGACTGTAAGCACGTGGGTCTGTTTCTGAATCTTCTATTCTGCTCCATTGGTCTGTGTATCTGTTTTTGTGCCAATACCATACTGTTTTTATTATTGTGGCTTTGTAGTAAAGTTTGAAGTCAGGTATTGTGATACCTCCTGTATGGTTCTTGTGACTAAGAACTACTTTGGCTATCCTAGGCTTTTTGTTGTTCCAAATGAATTTAAGGACTGATTTTTCTATGTCTGTGAGGAGTGACCTTGGTAATTTCATGGGTATTGCATTGAATTTGTAGATTACTTTTGGGAGGATGGCCATTTTGATAATATTTATTCTGCCTATCCAAGAGCATGGAAGATTTTTCCATCTTCTAAGGTTTTCGTCGATTTCTTTTTTCAGCTTTTTGTAGTTTTCCTTATAGAGGTCTTTTACCTCTTTGGTTATGTTTATCCCTAAGTATTTTATTTTGGGGGGTGCTGTTGTGAGTGGAATTGTTTTCTGGATTTCTTTTTCAGTGGTTTTATGGTTGCCATACAGGAAAGCTTCTGATTTTTTAAGATTGATTTTGTATCTGGACACTTTGCTGAATTTGTTGATCAGTTCTATAAGTTTTTTGGTTGACTTTGTTGGGTCTTCTAAGTATAGTATCATGTCACATTCTTCACTTCTCTCAAGGCTTCTCTATGATTCCTGCTCAGGGTGTCAGATTCTTTGTTTATTTGTTCCTTTATTTCTTTCCAGCTCTCTCTGTATTCTTTCTGGAAGTTTTGTATCGTTTCTGTTATTAAAGATCTGAATTCTTTTTCTGGTAAGCTCTGCCATTCAGTGTTGTTGAGTTCTGTTATTGTGGGGTTGTGTTGACTCATTGTTTCTTTGGTATTTTCTCTTCCCATGGTTTCCCTGTTCTTAAATTTATAACTTTGCTGCTCTTGCATGCTTTCTCTAAATTTATAGGTTTCTTATTTTTATTTTTTCTCTGTGAATGGTATCTTGTACTGAGTTACAATTACTCTGGTACTTCTGCTCGCTCTATTGGTGCCTTTGGTGTGTTTGAGGTGTTGACTTCTAGGGTCTAGCAAAAGCTAACAAAGCAAATAATCCTCCGCACAAACATAGATAAATCGAAGAAATGCAAAGTGAAAACAGAGTAAAAATGAAACAAAACAAAACAAAAAACCCAGAAAACAAAAAACAACAACAAGAAACAAAATAAAAATCCCTGCAGGTTTGTAAGAGCAGACCTGATTTGGCCTCTGCAGATCTTTTGGGTAGATCCCTGCTGCTGTGGGCGGCAGACAAAATGGCAGCTGACAAGATGGCGGCTGCTACTGCCACACACGCACCGGCTCCCCCTTTCTCCCTGGTTTGCTCTCTGGGTTCTGACCAACTGCCACTGTTCCTTTACTCACTTTTCTGCTGCTTTGCTTCTCTTATCTTCCATCAAGAAGCTGGTCCTGGGGCAGTTTTGATTCAAGCTCCGAAGTGCAGTTGGAAACTGATCTGGCTCTGTAGGGAGAGGTGAGCTGGGATGGCCCCACGAAGGCTCAGGCTGGTTGTACCACCCGTTCCGGTCACTGTCGAAGGTGCCTCAGTATGCCGCCTGTTTAGGATGTGAAGTTCAGGAGTCACTCACTCCACCTCTGGTCGCTGGGAATGCAGAAGGTTGTTATATATTTCTTTGTCAGTAGACCCTACGCTGGGGGCTGAATCAGTGGCGGCCGCCACTCAGCAGCATGGCACCGTGGCTCTCCTTGGTCTGCCTTCCAGATTCTCATCAGCTGTATTTCAGTTTTCACCTTTTTTGTTGCTTTTTTTTCTTCTGTCAAGAAGCTGTCTCTATGGCAGATTTGAATAGAGCTCACAGCGCCGGATGAGAGGTGTCTCACTCCAACGCCCTCTATTTTTTTTCTTTATGGTACTGGGGATTGAACTCAGAAATATTCTGTCTCCAAGCTACACCCCCAGCCCTTTTTTTTTTTTTGCGGTACTGGGGATTGAACTCAGGGGCATTCTACCTCCGAGCTACACCCCCAGCCCTATTTTTTTTATTCTTTATTTTGAAACCGAGTCTCACTAAGTTGCGGAGTGCCTCACTAGGTAGCTGAGGCTGGCCGCGAACCCAGATCCTCCAGTCTCAGCCTCCCGAATGCTGGGATTACAAGCGTGCGCCACCACGCCCAGCTCCCAGCCCTTTTTATTTTGAGAAATGGTCTCAAGTTGCTGAGGCTGGCTTCAAAAATCTTCTTGTCTCAGCCTCCGAAGTACTAGGATTATAGGCATGTGCCACCATGCCTGGCTATACGTCTAATTTTTTAAAAGAATCACTGTACCTTTTTCTACAGTCGCTATACTTTTTTTTTTTTTTTTTTTTTTTTTTTGGTACTGAGGATGATTTAACTCAGGGGCATTCTACCTCTTAGCTACATCCCCAGCCCTATTTTTTATTCCTTATTTTGAAATAGGCTCTCACTAAGTTGCAGAGGGCCTCACATTTAAGCTGAGGTTAGTTGGGAACTTGTGATCCTCCTGTCTTAGCCTCCCAAGTACTGGGATTACAAGCATGTGACACCATGCCCGGCTTTAGCTGTACCATTTTTGAACTAGCAATACACAAGGGTTTTAATTTCTCCATTGATAAATTTGCTAATACTTATTTTCTGTTTGTTTGTTTGTTGTTGTTTTGTTTTTGCAATACTATCGATTGAACCCAGGGGCATTCTACCCTGGAGCTACAACCCCCAGTACTATTTTTTTTTTTTTTTTTCGGTATTGGGGATGGAACCTGGGGGCATTCTACCTCCAAGCTACAGCCCCAGCCCTATTTTTTATTCTTTATTTTGAAACAGGGTCTCACTAAATTGCAAAATTCTGGCCAGGCGTGGTGGAGCACACTTGTAATCCCAGTACTTGGGAGGCTGAGACAAGAGCATTGTAGGTTCGCAGACAGCCTCAGCAACTTAGTGAAACTGAAGCCCTCTACAATTTAGTGAAACCCTCTTTCAAAATAATGAATAAAAATATAGGGCTGGGGTGTAGCTTGGAGGTATAATGGTCTGGGTTCAATCCTCAGTACTGCAAAAAAATAAATAAATAAATAAAATAAACAACATAGAAAGACCTTGTTTCAAAATAAAAAGGGTTGGAGGTGTAGGTCAGAGATAGAATGCCCCTGGGTTCAATCCCCTGTACCACCAAAAAGAGAGGAAGAAAAAAACAAAAAACAAGATCATAGTAAGTTTCTGGTAATTTTTTTTTTCTCCAAATACAAAAGGGACAGGAAATTCTATTTTCTAGGGTAATGTTTAGTTGCCATATTAGCTATTAGCCTGGTACACTGTCAATTCAGAATAATTAACCAGCCAAGTTTTCTTTTTCTTTTTTCTTTTATTTTTTGTTGTTCAGGGGATTGAAGCCAGGGGCATCCTGCCTTTGAGCTACATCCCTAGCCCCTTATATTTTACTTTGAAACCGGGTCTCTCTAAGTTGATCAGGATCTTGCTGAGGCTGACCTCAAACCCATGATCCTCCTGTCTTAACTTTCTCAGTACTAGGATTACAGGCATGCGCCACCACTCCTAGCTACCAGCCAGTTCTTGAAGTTGAGTATTGAGCAAAATGTGATTGTTTAGCTGCTTTATCTGTAGGGTATATAGAAAACTTTCGTTGTTGCAGAACTGGGAATTGAACATGCGGACATTCTACCTTTGAGCTACACCCCCAGTTGTATTTTATTTTCTTTATTTTTAAACAGTCTCACTGAGTTGCTGAGGCTGCCATGAACCTGTGATCCTCCTGTCTAAGCCTCCCAAGTGCTGAGACTACAGGCGTGCACGAGCACGCCCGGCTGAAGTTACATATTTGAGTTATAGTTCTCGATTCTCATAAGTATAAATAGAAATATACATAAGAATGTTCTCAATAGCAGTATTCTAACACTGAAAACAGTGTTGCACACACATGTGCACGCAGGCAGAGAAGAACTTTAATCAGCAGAAATACCACATACCTTTGCTTACTGCCATGGAAAGAGGTCATCATCACATTGGATGATGCACATTAAAAAGGACATTGGTAAACAGCAAATATACTATCATCTGCTTTATATAAAATCATGTCCATGAGTCTATATATAATATGTAAATATATAGATAAAGAAATACTTGGAAAAACATTTACCAAATGTTAATAGTGGCTGTCTTTAAAGTGGTAGGATAATAGTTTTTTTTTTTTTTGCGGTACTGGGGATTGAACTCAGGGGCAATCTACCTCCGAGCTACACCCCCAGCCCTATTCTTTATTCTTTATTTTGAGATAGAGTCTAAGTTGCGGAGGGCCTCACTAGGTAGCTGAGGCTGGCTGCGAACCCGGATCCTCTGGTCTCAGCCTCCCGAATGCTGGGATTACAAGCGTGTGCCACCACGTCCGGCCCATGAATTGTTTTTCTAAAAGTAATAAAAAAAAGCCAGGCGTGGTGTTGCACGCTTGTAATGCCAGCAATTGGGAGGCTGAGACCGGAGGATCAAGGTTCTTGGCTAGCCTCAGCTACCTAGTGAGGTACTCTGCAATTTAGGGAGATCCTGTTTCAAAATAAAGAATAAAAAACAGGGCTGGGGGTGTAGCTTGGAGGTCGAATGCCCCTGGGTTCCATCCCCAGTACTGCAAAAATAAATAAATAAATAAATAAATAAATAAAATAAAAGTAATAAAAATGTTTAACACCCCAAATACATAATTAGACAAGCAGGAAATACATGCTTTTATTATTTTTAATATTTGACATTTGGTTTTATGGAAGAATACATTTCAGTAGAGTATTACATACTGAGGAAGATGTCTCTGAATGATGGTTCATGGAAACTTTTATTTTTATTTGACTCTTCATGGAAGGGGTTGTATGTAATCCAGCTCATTTCTTAGTTGTACTTCCAAGTTGTAGTAGTAAGAAACAGTTATTGTATATGAATATCATCTCTAAAACATTAAGTGATCTTAGCCCTTTTCTAAATCTGATCACAATTTTTCTTCTTGGATTTCAGGAACCAATAAAATCACGTGCTCCACAGCTTCATTTAGAGTATAGGTTTTATAAACAGCTTGGCAGTGCAGGTAAGTCAAGTGTTATTTTTTTCTAATTACTTACCCTATAAACTTAGTTGGAAACCTTAACATGCAAATTTTTGTCTGGTTTACACTTTTTACCAGCGTATATATCTCCCCTGATCACTGGATAGGTGAATAACCACAGTCAACCCAAAAGTATCTTGCTCTCTGGTTCCTGGAGGGGCAGTTAAGTTTATTGGGGATCTATGATGTCATGACCATGCGCACTGATCAACCTTCAGATGTTTTCACCTGCTGCAAATACACATGGTATGGGGTTTTGGCTTTTTGGTAGTTCACTTATTCTGTGTGTGTGTGTGTATGTGTGTGTGTTTGTGGTGGGGGAAGGTACTGGAGATTGAACCCCGGGGCATTCTATCCCTGAACTACGCCCCAGTCTTATTTATTATTATTATTATTATTATTATTATTATTATTATTTTATTTTATTTTATTTTTTTTTTTTTGTGGTACTGGGGATTGAACCCAGGGGCATTCTACCTCTGAGCTACACCCCAGCCCTATTTTTTATTCTTTATTTTGAAACAGGGTCTCACTAAGTCTATTTTTTTAATTCTTTATTTTGAAATAGGGTCTCACTAAGTTACGGTGGGCCTTGCTAAGTTGCTCAGGCTGGCTGTGAACCTGTGATCCTCCTGTCTCAGCCTCTCAAGTACTAGGATCACAGGTGTGTGCCACCACACTCAGCTCATTCTTTTCATTTCTTTTTTTTTTTTTTTGGTACTGGGGATTGAACTCAGGGGCATTCTACTTCCGAGCTATACCCCCAGTCCTATTTTTTATTGTTTATTTTGAAACTGGGTCTCACTAAGTTGGGGAGTGCCTCACTAGGTAGCTGAGGCTGGCTGCGAACCCGGATCCTCCCGTCTCAGCCTCCAGAATGCTGGGATTACAAGCGTGTGCCACCACGCCCGGCTTCTTTTCATTTCTTTATCTATACCA
>PVLC010028030.1:0-21366 GCA_004027655.1 Graphiurus murinus
AGTACTAGGGATTGAACTCAGGGGCATTCTACCTCCGAGCTATACCCCCAGTCCTATTTTTTTATTCTTTATTTTGAAACCGGGTCTCACTAAGTTGTGGAGTGCCTCACTAGGTAGCTGAGGCTGGCCGCGAACCCGGATCCTCCGGTCTCAGCCTCCCGAATGCTGGGATTACAAGCATGCGCCACCACGCCCGGCTCCCTTATAAGTTTGACTGGAATATAGTTTATAGTTTTGAATGTAGGCTGAAGCACTTACCTATCACTTCACTTGCTCTGCATTAATTTACAATTTGCCTGGTCTCTGGCCCCCCAGGTACCTGGTGTCACTGGGCTGCATCAAACCCCTGTGTGACTTACTAACTGTAATGGATTCGAAGATTGTGCAAGTGGCCCTCAATGGACTAGAGAACATCCTGCGGCTTGGAGAGCAAGAGGGCAAGCGCAGTGGCTCAGGGGTCAATCCCTACTGTGGCCTCATTGAGGAAGCCTATGGTATGTTCTCTCTCACTGACCTCATCTCTGTCTTAAGTAGAGAGATATCAGGTCAGAACCTGGGGACTGTAGCCCTCCAAAGCTGTACGTGTGTGTGTGTGTGTGTGTGTGTGTGTGTGTGTATGTATGTACTGGCCAGCATGCATAGTTTCCACGAGATTTTCATCTCTGTCTCTAAAACCAGGGAAGAACTGCTTTAGACAAGTTCTACCATCCACAGTGTTTCATATGTTCCCACAGGAGTAACAGGCATGTACTAAGAAGCGGGAATAGTGCTAGGATTAGGATTTGGATTTGGGTCATCTTTCAAATCCACGATCTCACCCACCAGTTAGTTCCTTTTCACTCCCCTCCAAAGAGCATTAGATCAGTTTTTTGTTTTCTTTTTCTGATAGGTTTTATATAAGTAAGTATGTTACAGATGCAAAAACAAATATCCAAAGCTGACGATACAAACAGGAACTAAAAGGCATGTATGTATTTCCAGTAGAGTTTCTAGCAAGTTCCCATGAGAGTGTTGGATTGACTTATCACCTATCTTAAAAGTGAATGATTTGCCTAGTTCTAGATTAAAGCAGAATCAGAACTAGAACCTCTAATTTGTAACTAGTATTTTGGTCTCTTTCTTTTTGGAATCTGTAGTTTGGGGAAGAGATCTTGACTCTTCTTTCAGGTCAAAGAGTCATCTGATCTTATTACTTATGTTTGTTAACATTCACATAGCTTAGGGAAGAAGTACCAAAATGTTTCATGGACCCATAGAAAAGCACTTTCACTTCACACTCCCTCCTTCCTTCTTTCCACCATAGGCTTGGATAAAATTGAGTTTCTCCAGAGCCATGAGAACCAGGAGATCTACCAGAAGGCTTTCGACCTCATCGAGCACTACTTTGGTGTAGAAGACGATGATAGCAGCCTGGCTCCCCAAGTGGATGAAACGCAACAGCAGTTCATCTTCCAGCAGCCCGAGGCCCCCATGGAGGGTTTTCAGCTATAATGTCTGCCTCCGGGGAGGGGAGGGATGGGAAGCACCACCAACCAGCGGAAGAGCAGCCCTCTGGTGGGCGGGAAGCCAGCCCCCACCATCAGCCACCATATACCTGCTGCCCTGGAGACTGTGCTCTTGACCTGCTCCACCCCCTTCCCTGGAGGGAGCACCCTCTGGACAGACAGAACCATCTGAGGCTCACATTTGGGTTTTGTGACAAGAAGGGGACGTGTTGGGCTTTTCTTCCTTACACTATATTTTGGCTGCATACATGTCTTTAACCCAGGAGCCCAGGGGTAGACAAAGGAGGACTGAGGTAATCATTTTGCACCTTTTTTTTTTTTTTTTTTTTAATTTTTTTTTTCCTTTATTTCTTAGTGGTGACTTCCTTCCTTTTATCTTCCTTTGTCCTTCCCAGTCCTCTGCCCTTATCTGTGTAACTCTTATACTGGGTACTTGAGCAGATGGAATATTCCAGAGGTGGGAGGTGGGAGGGGAGGGGAGAAATCCAAAACAAAGTGTTCTTGCTCTGACAGAATATTAACCTCGTATGCTTGGACTGAGTTATTTAATTTTTTTTCTTTTGCACATTTTTCTTGTATTAAGTTTGCTCTTACCAAGAGCCATGAGTTCCTTGTTTTAGGAATCCCAGCTGCCAGCATTGTCTGGGACTAGAGGCTGATGGGGAGGCCACCATGGAACAAAGGCCCCTCACTTCCTCTGACACTTTGCCCAGACCTCTTTAATTTGGGAGGCCCTCTTACTCTCCTGGGGCATGTACACCCATGGGAGTGGAGGGAAGGAGCACAGGCCTTCAGACAGAGCTTCTCATGTGTAGCTACTGACCCCATGTTTCCTACCCACCTTCCAAATGGTGCGACCCAACTTCATTTGTTTACTTGAAAATTCCCCTCAGAGTTGAGTGAACCTCTGAGGTGGCTGTATTTTCTCCTAAGCTCAAGACGGGGGGCTGTGGTCCTTCCTTTCTCCTGAGGAGAAAGTCCTTGCTCTGGTGACCCATAAGTTGCAGAGGAGATTGGAGTGAGAGTGTCATGTATTGGGATAGTCAGGGATCCCTGCCATTAGCCTTTCTTCTTCCTCTTCCATAGTTGAATCGTGTATATTTTACTTCCAAAGGAGAATGTCAAAATGTTCTGTATTTTTTTATATTCTATATATTAGGTAGGTCAATCTTAATTGGTTTGAAGAGGAGGAACTGTGTAATTTTTGTGAGTAGGATACTGTAGGAAGACCAAAAGGAGATGCAGAGGCTCCCAGTGTAGAAGGCCTGACCTTGGTCCATTTCCTCTCTGAGGAGTCTGGGCCACCACCTGGGACCAACCCTCGGTTCTGTAACCTTTATAAATCAAATCAGCCTGGTCTGATTGTCCCAGTACCTGAAGGGAGCAAGGACAGCCTCAGGGCCTGGTGAAATATACCACACTAGTCCTCCTTGCTGAGCATCCTACTTATAATAGGAAACTCAGAACATGGTTTGCCTTCTTAAATTCAATCTAGGCCATTGTTCCCATAAGTTATCACACAGGGCTGCTCTCCTATTATCATAGAAATGTAGCAGCCTCAGTACTTTCGTGAAAAATGTTGGTATCCTCCTTATTTACAATTCTAGTACCTGGTTTGGGTTTTCCCTTCCTGGTGACAATTATAATTTGGATGCCTTTCTTTCACTCTTATTAAAGCTAGTGCAGTGCCTCCGTGGCTTGCCTATGCCTCTGGGTAGGTTACACATGATAATAAATCCCCAGCTGTTGGGAGTGGGATGGAGAAGGTCAGCACAGTGTAGACCAACCGTGGAGCTGACTGCACATCTGCCCTGCCCCTTCATCCCATTGTAGTGAGCCAGATGTATCCTCTCAGCTGTACTTTTCTGTCCCTAGAAACAATAGCATTGTTGCTTCCATTCCTACACATCCCCTTTTGGCTCAGGCAAAACCTATACCCCTTCCTCCACTTAAGAGATCTAAAGTTCAGACAGGTTTCTGTTGTTAGTCATTGGTATTGAATTTGCCCTCTGCTTCTAGATTTGAAGTCCACTCCACAGCCATTTTCTGAGGGAAGATGGTTTAGGGCCAGCAGTTAATACTAAAAAAACATATCAATGTTATCCACCTTGGCAAGTCAGATGCTACTCATTGGCATAGGAAAGATGGCTGCCAACTTCCAATCTCCTAGAAAGGCAAGGGACAAGACATTTTTCACTGGCCCTACTACCTCCATTACAAAACAATTCTACAGTTCAGAGAAAAGCCTGCCTCACCACTGCCATTGTCCTTGTCGAAGTACAGAGCAATTTATTAGAATCTACTTTGTACATCTCGAGCAGCAGTTAAATTTCTGGCATTGAAGCCGAATTCTTAGTATAAGAAAGACATAAATGTCCTGCTTTCCCAACTGTTTCTTCAAAATCTATTTTGGCTTTCCAGATGGAAGACTTTGTTGGTCATCTGCCTGCTGGCTTAAAGCCATTTTTCTCCAAAGACTTCAAAGAGTGATATCTTCTGGGGAGGAAACTCAAGGACAAATTTCAGAGAAAAGTGGCCTCTAAGAGTTTTCCCTTGTGTCTTCCCCAAAGCATGTTTTCCTCTTAATCTTCCTCGAATCCCCTTTCATTTGACAGGGGGAGGTTTTCTAGCCCACAGAGGCGGTAACATCATCTCTCACATCTTCTCTCCTTTTGGCCTCTTCTTATGAAGAGCCACTCTTTGTGGATAGTCCCCATCTGGATTCTAGACCCTGGCCTAGCTGAGGTCAAAGCCTTTCTAGCAGATTACTGACTGATTATTCTCAGGATGGTGGGGTGGGGGGGTGCTCCCCAGCGAGCAGAGAATAGCCTGAGCTATGGTTTTGGAAATCTCATATGTTGGTACCTGGCTCATATGTCCATTTTAAGATCTCTGATGGGGGTAGAGGTTTCTAGGTGTTGACTAAGGGGACAGGGGACTTTGCTCATATGTTCAAATACTGTTTTAAACAGTGCCAGCTATTCATTATTGCCACTCCTCTAGGCTTCCCAGCCCTACATCTTCTCTACTACTAACATTGTCTCTGGTCTTAGAAGCCTGCTTTCAGTTTCCAGTTATCTCCAGTGACTACCTGGACTTAATATTGACTGCCGCTTTCTGGTAGAACCACATGGGTTCCATCCTCAGCTTTCAGGGACCCTTGGTGTTCTCCTTTACCTAGCTTCAACCCTCTTATCCCTGGAAGCCATATTCCAGTAGTCCTGTATTTTTGGAGCTAAACTCCACAGATATAGATAGCTGCTATTGTACTTAAAGGAGAGGAAAAAAGACTCTTAGGCACAGATTTTCTCTCAAACCAGTTCAAAAGGAATACTGTCTAGCAGAATAAGCTCTATTTCCATTTCCTCTTGTCTACCTGCCTAAAAGCAGGAAAACCTAGCAATACTAACCTCTTCATCCCTCATTTCCCTCTTTGAAGGCCTCAGCTCTTTTGTTCAGGTCTGTCTCTTCTCCCTTAGACTCAGCTTGGTATCCATTGTCTTGTGTAATATTCCTCAGTAGATTCATTTTGTGGGCTCAGATTCTAGATTCTCAGTTGAAGGCAGAAAACCAGTTTCTCCAGTTCCCTGCAGACACCCAGTAGGGAGGACAGACTGACTCAGGACCCCCAGGAAATGCCCATGACCAGCAGCAGCATCTTCCAGATGGTACAGCCTAGAAGGTCACGAGGGTGAGACTGATAGACTACTCAGAGTGGATTTCTTCCAACCATTTACGACTGCATATTCATCAACCTCGTCCAGTATTTTACCTTTTGGATTTGTTAAACCAACAAGCTGAGGTTTTGGCCCTACAGGCATCCATGTGGTGGGCATTAGCTCTTCTTTGGCCAAAGCTTTCGTAAGTGATTTAGTCATCCCTTTGTATATCCCTGAGCCCTGCCCCAGAAGAAGACCGTGGCAAGGGGAGAAACTGATGTCAAGACCAGCCAAATCTGTGAAGTAAAGGATCATTTTCCTCTGAAGGGGGCATTTGGCTTCAGGCTTGGACTATGCAGGATCATAGCTGGCTGTGACAGAGAGAGAGAAGAAGCAACATTAAATTTGGAGGCCAGAATCCCCAGGGAGGAAGGTGTGTGTGGTTTTTTTTCAAGGGCTTGGACCTACCTACCTACTTCTGGGCCAACCTGACTTCTGTTGCCGATATCAGTACACACCTGAACCCCTCTGCTAAATACTAGCCCTGTTCCCCTGTGTAGGTCTGATTTTCAGCCCCTGGGTTTGGGGAGAAAGAACTGTATGCCACACCCAGAGGGCTGTGTAGGAAGTCAGAGCTCAGGTCCTGAGACTGGCTAGGAACCTCTGACTCAAGAGTATGTCCTTAAAGAGTCCATACTATATGAACCCTCAGGCCCTGGAGTTGGGTATTGGCTTTTAAAGCCAGCTTTTGTGGGAACTGCCTTACTAAACAAGGGATGGAGGGTGGGAGGTCTCAGCCACCCAGCAGATAGGATGCCCCCAAATACAGCTTTGGTTTCTAGCTGAGAATCCAAGGAAGGTGAATTGAATCCTCATTGGTTTTTCTTTCCCAAAAATTCATTTGATTTTATTTTTTTAAGAACTATAAACTCTGGCTCTTTTCCATGTTCTCAGGGCCCCTGGGTAGACAAAGCTTGATTTCAGAGCAGACATAGGCCAAGAAACCATGGCATTGAGTGTGCTGAGTCCAGACAAATGATATTTATATACACATCCAAATTTGAAGAGAAAATGTATTTCTTTAGGTTTCAAACACTGTAATAGATATAAAGCAAAAATAAAAATCTGTTGCAAAGATCTAAATTGTCTTGTTTGGTTTGGAGGGACCCTAAACTGGAATTTTTAGATGTGAACAAGGAGAGGATACTTTAACTTGTAGCTTAACAGTGAAAATGAGAATTATACAAAGCTGAGCACCATGGCATGTGCATATTCCCAGCAGCTCAGAATGCTGAGGTAGAAAAGCCTGAGTTCAGGAAATTGAGGCCAGCATGGGCCACATGACAAGAACCTCAAAGTAATAAAGAGCTGGGCATGATGGTGCATGCCTGTAATCCCAGTACTTGAGAGGCTAAGACGGAAGGACTGCAGGTTCAAGGACAGCCTCAGCAATTTAGTGAGACCCTGTTTTGAAATTAATAGAGCCGGGCGTGGTGGTGCACACTTATAATCCCAGCATTTGGGAGGCTGAGACCGGAGGATTCGGGTTCGAGGCCAGCCTCAGCTACCTAGTGAGGCACTCTGCAACTTAGTGAGATCCGGTTTCAAAATAAAGAATAAAAAATAGGGCTGGGGATGTAGCTCGGAGGTAGAATGCCCCTGGGTTCGATCCCCAGTACCACAAAAAAAAAAAAAAAGTACTAGGAAGCTGGGCATGGTGGCAAACGCTTGTAATCCCAGTACTTGGGAAGCTGAGACTGGAGAATCCGGGTTTGTGGCCAGCCTCAGCTACTTAGGGCCTCCACAACTTAGTGAGACCCTGTTTTAAAATAAAGAATAAAAAATAGGAAGCCGGACGTGGTGGCACACGCTTGTAATCCCAGCATTCGGGAGACAGACCGGAGGATCCGGGTTCGCGGCCAGCCTCAGCTACCTAGTGAGGCACTCTGCAACTTAGTGAGACTTGGTTTCAAAATAAAGAATAAAAAATAGGGCTGGGGGTATAGCTCGGAGGTAGAATGCCCCTGAGTTCAATTCCCAGTACCGAAAAAAAGAATAAAAAATAGGAGGTAGAATGCCCTTGGGTTCAATCCCCAGGACACCCCCGCCCCCCGCCACACACACACACACACACAAAATACTAGGAATAGAATGCTGTAAGCTCTAAAAAAATAAAAATAGTAATGGGGGTAGAGCTCAGAGGTAGAATGTATCTGGGCTCAACCTCTAGTATAAAAAAAAAGGTAGTAAATACACCAAGTTGGATGTGGTAGTGCATACCTATATTCCCAGTACTTGGTGGCTAAAATGGGAAGATTATTTATGGACAAGCACCTATCAGCAAGGAGGTATGATGATATATAAAATATATGTCCTGCTGGGCATGGTGGCACACGCTTGTAATCCCAGCATGTCGGGAGGCTGAGACCGGAGGATGCAGGTTCGCGGCCAGCCTCAGCTACCTAGTAAGGCCCTCCATAACTTAGTGAGACTCGGTTTCAAAATAAAGAATAAAAAATAGGGCTGGGGGTGTAGCTCGTAGGTAGAATGCCCCCAGGTTCCATCCCCAGTACCGCAAAAAAAAAAAAAAATGGGGCTGGGAGTATAGCTCGGAGGTAGAATGCCCCCAGGTTCCATCCCCAGTATCGCAATAATAATAATAATAATAATAATAATAATAATAATAATAAAATAAAAATAAAGTAAATGTCCTAACACTTGTAATCCCTGTACTTGGGAGGCTGAGACAGGAGGATCCGGGTTCGCGGCCAGCCTCAGCTACTTAGTGAGGCTCTGCAGAACTTAGTGAGACCCTGTTTCAAAATAAAGAATAAAAAAATAGGACTGAGCATGTAGCTTGGAAGTAGAATGCTCCTGAGTTCAATCCCCAGTACCACAAAAAATAAATAAATAAAATATGTCCTGTTCCCAAAAGGCTTCCATGAAAAATATTTTACACATAAGAATCTAATATAATTTATCAGATTAGATTACAAAAAGCAAAAATCCAAAAGCGTTTGCAACAAGAGGAGGAGGGACACAAAGGAAAAGGTCAATTATGGCCATTTATTTATTTATTTAATTTGTGGCAGTAGGGATTGAACCCAGGGGCAGTCTACTTCCAAGTCGCCAAGCTATACCCCTACCCCTATTTTATTTTATTTTATTTTATTTTATTTTTTCAGTACTGGGGATTGAACTCAGGGGCATTCTACCTCTGAGCTATACCCCCAGCCCTATTTTTTATTCTTTATTTTGAAACAGGGTCTCGCTAAGTTGTGGAGTGCCTATTTTATTTTTATTTTGAAACAGGGTTGATGAGAGTCTCGCTACTTGCTGAGGCTATCTTCAAACCTGGGATCCTCCTGTCTCAGCCTCCCAAGTACTGGGATCACAGGTGTGCGCCACCATGCCTAGCTTTTTTTTTTTTTTTTTTTTGCGGTACTGGGGATTGAACTCAGGGGCATTCTACCTCTGAGCTATACCCCCAGCCCTATTTTTTTTTTTTTATTCTTTATTTTTAGCCAGGCGTGGTGGTGCACACTTGTATTCGCGGTACTGAGACAGGAGGATCATAAGTTTGAGACCAGCCTCAGCATCGCTGGGATACTCTCAGCAACGTAATGAAATCCTTTTCAAAAATAAAAAGGGCTGTAGCTGTAGCTTGGAGGTAGGATGCTCTTGGGTTCAATCCTCAGTACCCCTCACCTTTCCCCACAAAAGTGGGAATAATTTTGTGTATGACTTTCCCACTTTACAGAATACACATACACCATTTATGCAGAATAGTTCTGAGGATTAAACTACTAGATAACAAGAAAGCACACAGTAAGCGCTAAAAGAACATCTACTATAAAACCTCCACTGGGCTGGGCGTGGTGGCGCACGCTTGTAATCCCAGCATTCGGGAGGCTGAAACCGGAGGATCCAGGTTCGCGGCCAGCCTCAGCTACCTAGTGAGGCACTCTGCAACTTAGTGAGACCCGGTTTCAAAATAAAGAATAAAAATAGGGCTGGGGATGTAGCTCGGAGGTAGAATGCCCCTGGATTCAATCCCCAGTACCGCAAAAAAAAAAAAAGAAAAAGAAAAGAAAAAAAAAAAGCTCCACCGGATTAAGGGAGAAAAAAGAATATACATTTACCCAGCAAAATCAGTTATTCACCAAGGACGCAAGCCCTTGCTGTTGCATCTTGGGAGTCGAGGCTCGTCCCGATGCATGGAGGGACAGGTAGTCCTTTCCTTCCCCCGCCCCCGCGGCTCCCCAACTCGCCCGCCTCAAAGGCCGCCTTCGCTCCCTCTTTCCCGGCAAGCTCCGCGCCAGCGCTGGCCGCTGATTGGCTGCGGCGGCGCAGGCGGCCTGCCGGCAGCGGTTACCCAGGGTTTCCGGTGCGAGGCCAGAGCGGTGGACGCCGTCGGACGTCCGCTGTGAGGTGCGTATCGTGTCGCAGGCGGGACGAGACCCTTGGAGGGTCTGTGGGTCGGGACCCCCGGATTAGCGGTGGAACCACTCGGATTCCGCTCGTGGGCTGTGGCGGGGCCGGTGCTCTGCGCATGCGCGGGCGTGTCGCGCGGCTGGAGGGCGCGCAGGGCGTGGGCGGCAACGCGCGCGGGGGCCCACGTGGGGCCCGGGAGGCGGGGGAGGGGTCGGGACGCGAGCGTCCCGCCACGTCAGTCTGCGGCAGAGAGCCAATCCCGCGCGCGGCCTGCCCTGAGGGGGCCGTGTCGTGCCGGGAAGTGGTTTTGGGAAAAAGGAGGCCTCTTTTTTCATCCTCTCCAGGAGCTGCGCCCCGAAAGCTTGTCGGGACACACTAGGGTCCCCTGCCTGGCCAGAGACTGAGCACCGTTGGCTTCCTCAAGCCAAGACCGGCCAACTTGTTTATTTGAAGAAGCTTTGTGAGTCTGCTGTTGGAATTGCTCATCCCGGCTGGGAAGAATTTCGAAGTCTGGAAAATAGCAACTGTGTTTGTTTCTAAAGAATCTGTTCCTAACCTAGCATTGCAAATCACCATGAAGAACCAAGACAAAAAGAATGGGATTGCCAAACAGTCCATCCCCAAAAGCAGCCCTGGGCAACCGGAAGCGGGACCAGAGGGAACCCATGGGCGGCCCAGCCAGTCAGCTGCGACAGAAGCTGAAGGTTCCACCAGCCAGGCTCCTGGGAAGACAGAGGGTGTGTGCCAGCTCTGCTTATTCTGTGGGCAGGGGGAGGAGTGGGTCTTACCGGCTTTGCTTCTGGAGTTAGAGGTTGAGAGTTGAGACCACTGCTTATCCAGAAAGGAGGAAATGCAAAGAGGAGAATGCCCAGTTTGTGACCTCCACATTTCATGGGAATGCAGAAGAGCCTCCTACTTTAAGCCCTGCCTGGAACAGAAGTCTTGGGAGCAGGTTCTGACAGGCTTAAAACAGGTGGCAGTCAAAAGAGACACTTCACGAGCAAAGCTGTGTCCCATAAGAAACATCTTAGTCACTAGTGGTTAGTTGTCCTTCACATTTCAGGCATTTCTAGAACTTTTTTTTTTTTTTTTGGTACTAGGAATTTAACTGGGGTGCTCTACTTCTGAGCTGCACCCTATCTCTTTTTATTTATTCATTTATTTTATTTATTTTTGTGGTACTGGAGATTGAAAGCAGGAGCATTCTACCTCCGAGCTACACCCCCAACACTATTTTTTCTTTATTATTAAACTGGGTCTCACTAAGTTGCATAGGACCTCACTGAGTAGCTGAGGCTTGCATTGAACTTGCCAGCCTCCTGTCTCAGCCTACCAAGTACTGGGATTACAGGCATGCACCGCCACACCCAGCTTTCTAGAACTTTTGAATAGCAAGAAACGGCTTTTGAGAGGAAAGAGATGGATTAGGAGTTGAGCTCTTACATGCATCCCTATATGCTGGATACTTTATATATTTGACTTCTCTTATGCTCATAACAAATACGTTTGAGTGGTGGTAAGAAATAGCCAAGTAATTTTATAAGTAAACTGAGGCTTGAAATTAGGCAACATTTAACCCAACTAGTGAGTTTAATTGGGCCTGAAAAAAATCTCAACCAGTGGATAACCATCTTATTTTTTACTCTGCCTCTCATGCCTTTTTGCTGTAGGGGCTCAAGCCAAAACAGTTCAATCTGGGGCCCTCCGTGATGTCTCAGAGGAGCTGAGCCGCCAATTGGAAGACATATTAAGTACATACTGTGTGGACAACAATCAGGGGGGCCCAGGTGAGGATGGAGCACAGGGTGAGCCCACTGAACCCGAAGATGCAGAAAAGGCCCGGACCTATGCAGCAAGGAATGGGGAGCCTGAGCCAGTGACCCCAGTAGTCAATGGCGAGAAGGAGACCTCCAAGGGGGAGACAGGCACAGAAGAGATCCGGGCAAATGATGAGGTCGGAGACCGAGACCACCGAAGGCCACAGGAGAAGAAGAAAGCCAAGGGTCTGGGTGAGAGAGAGCTACTTGTAAGGCTGGTGGGGTCGGGGTAGTTTGAACCTGTTATTCCATGGGCTAGCCTGATTTGCAAGGATTCAGAGGAAGCAGCCGGGCATGGTGGCACACGCTTGTAATCCCAGCATTTGGGAGGCTGAGACCGGAGGATCCAGGTTCGCAGCTAGCCTCAGCTACCTAGTGAGGCCCTTCGCAACTTAGTGAGACCCTGTTTCAAAATAAAGAATAAAAAATAGGGCTGGGAATATAGCTCGGAAGTAGAATGCCCCTGAGTTCAATCCCCAGTACCGCAAAAACAAACAAACAAGGATTCAGAGGAAGCTTTACTTCTCAGAAAAGCAGGTCTCTTTAGTTTAACCAAAGCCAGGCAACTAAAATAGTAGAAGCCAAACAAAACTGATCCATGGGTTGGATATTCCATGTGTGTCACTGGTGACTTGCTCCATGATAATCTCCTAGGGTCTCTCAGGGTTGACACTTCAAGAACCTGGTCTATGTAGTGTATAGTAGAGGCCTCCAAGGGAGACAGATGGAAGTTTCCCTGACTCAGGAACAGGCAGTAAGGAAAAGAAGTGACAGTCATTAAACAACAGAATGTGTGTGTGTGTTTTTTTTGTTTGTTTGTTTGTTTTGCGGTCCTGGGGATTGAACTCAGGGGCACTCTACCTCCGAGCTATATCCCCAGCCCTATTTTTTATTCTTTATTTTGAAACCAAGTCTCACTAAGTTGTGAAGTGCTTCACTAAGCAGCTGAAGCTGGCCTCGAACCCGGATCCTTCGATCTCAGCCTCCCAAATGCTGGGATTACAAGCGTGCACCACCATGCCCTGCGAATGTATATGTTTTTAAGCTGGGTGTGGTAGCGCATGCTTGTAATCCCAATACTTGGGAGACTAAGACAGGAGGATCCGGGTTCATGGCCAGCCTCAGCTATCTAGTGAGGCACTCCACAACTTAGTGAGACCCTGTTTCAAAATAAAAAATAGGAAGCCGGGCGTGGTGGTGCACGCTTGTAATCCCAGCATTCGGGAGGCTGAGACCGGAGGATCCGGGTTCACGGCCAGCCTCAGCTATCTAGTGAGGCACTCCGCAACTTAGTGAGACCCGGTTTCAAAATAAAGAATAAAAAATAGGGCCGGGGGTATAGCTCGGAGGTAGAATGCCCGAGTTCAATCCCCAGTACTGCAAAAAAAAAATAAAAATAAAAAATAGGGCTGGGGATGTAGCTCCGAGGTAGAATGCCCCAGAGTTCAATCCCCAGTACTGAAGGGAAAAAAAAAAAAAAAAAGAATCTAGGTTAGGCCTGGCATGATGGTGCAAGCCTATATTCCCAGTACTTTGGATGCTGAGGCAAGAGGATCATAGTGCATACCTTTGCTCCCTGTTCTTCACAGGGAAGGAGATCACATTTGAGGATAGCCTCAGTAACTTAGCAAGACTCTGTTTCTCACAAATGAAAAGGGCTGAGAGTATAGCTCAGAGATAGAATGCCCCTGGGTTCAATCTCCAGTACCACACATACAAAAGAAGAATCTAGGTTAGATGACATACAGTCCCTACCTCCTCCATCCCTTACCTGTTTGTGTGTGTGTGTGTGTGTGTGTGTGTGTGTGTGTGTGTGTGTGTTTTTACTGGAAATTGAACCTAGGGTCATTCTACCTCCAAGCTATACCCTCCCGGCCCTTTTTAATTATTTATTTATTTATTTATTTATTTATTTGCGGTACTGGGGATTGAACTCAGGGGCATTCTACCTCTGAGTTATGCCCCCAGCCCTATTTTTTATTCTTAATTTTGAAACCAGGTCTCACTAAGTTGCGGAGGACCTCACTAGTTAGCTGAGGCTGGCCGTGAACCCGGATCCTCCGGTCTCAGTCTCCCGAATGCTGGGATTACAAGCGTGTGCCACCACACCCGGCTTCTATTTTTATTTTGAAACAGGGACTCCATAGGTTGAGAGTCTCAATACTTGCTGAGGCTGTCCTTGAACTTGCAGTCCTCCCAAGTACTGGGATTATAGGAGTACACCACGCATGGCTCTAATTTATTTACTTATTTATTTATTTTCAGTACCGGGGATTGAACCCAGGGGCATTCTACCTCCGAGCTACACCCCCAGTCCTATTTTTATTCTTTATTTTGAAACAGCGCTCTCACTAAGTAGCTGAGGCTGGCCACGAACCTGGAGGTAGAATGCCCCTGGGTTCAATCTCTGGTACCACAATTAAAAAAAAAAAAAAAGATAGATATAAACCAGGCGTGGTGGTACACACTTATAAACCCAGTATTTGTGAGGCTGAGACAGGAGGATGGCAGGTTCCAGGACAGCTTCAGCAACTTCATGAGGCTCTCTGCAACTTAGACCCTGTTTCAAAATTATGTCTTTTTTTTTTTTTTTTTTTTTGCAGAACTGGGGATTGAACTCAGGGGCATTCTACCTCCGAGCTACACCCCCAGCCCTATTTTTTTATTCTTTATTTTGAAACTGAGTCTCACTAAGTTGCAGAGGGCCTCACTAGATAGCTGAGGCTGGGCGTGAACCCGGATTCTCTGGTCTCAGCCTCCCAAATGCTGGGATTACAAGCGTGTACCACCATGCCTGGCTCCTGTTTCAAAACTAAAAAAAAAAAAAAATCTGGGGGTGTAACCCATAGGTAGAATGCCCGTGGGTTCCATCCCCAGTACCACACACATAAAAAAAAAAAAGTATAATATGGTATAATCCCAGTACTTAAGAGGCTAAGACAGGAGTATCACAGGTATTAGTTGCCTCTGATAATTTAGCAAGACTCTGTGTCAAAATAAAAAGGGCTGCTGGGCGTGGCGGCGCACACTTGTAATCCCAGTACTTGGGAGGCTGAGACTGGAGGATCCCGGTTCATGGCAAGCCTCAGCTATGTAGCAAGGCCCCCTGCAACTTCGTGAGACCCTGTTTCAAAATAAAGGATAAAAAATAGGACTGGGGGTGGATCTCAGAGGTAGAATGCCCCTGGTTTAATCCCCAGTACCACAAAAAATAGAAAATACCATAGGGGAGGGCTACCTTAGTTGCCAAAAATCTTGAGTAAGTCCAGCCCTGGAGGGGACCTCGAGAAGCGAGTGCATACCTTTGCTCCCTGTTCTTCACAGGGAAGGAGATCACATTGCTGATGCAGACACTGAACACTCTAAGTACCCCAGAGGAGAAGCTGGCAGCGCTGTGCAAGAAGTATGCTGAACTGGTCAGTTCCTTCCCCTCTTCCGCTGGCACCCTCCCTGCCTTTGGAAAGTCAGCGGGCCACCTGGTGTGGGGATGGGGGTATATATAGGGGCAGTTAGCTAGCTTAATTTCTATTCAACCTTTCCCAATCTGTTAAATAGGAAGTTAGTTCCTAGATGCTCACTTCAGGGAAAATTTTACATCCCTTTAAAGAAATTTCTGAAAAAATGATCAAGTGGTAGAGCCCTAACTCCTAGCCTAATTCTCAGATACCAAGTGCCCTGTGTGCTTTTATATACACCTCTCCAAAACATGGAGATGCACAGTGCCATTATCACACTTTACAAAATTAATGGTAGTTAGCCCGGCGTGGTGGCGAGTGCTTGTAATCCCAGTACTTGGGAGGCTGAGACAGAAGGATCCGGGTTCGCTACTTAATCCGGGTTCACTACTTAGGCCCTCCGAAAATTAATGAGACCCTGTTTCAAAATAAAGAATAAAAAATAGGACTAGGGGTGGAGCTCGGAGGTAGGATGCCCCTGAGTTCAATCCCCAGTACCACCAAAAAAAAAATTAATAGTAGTTACTGCTTTTCATTTTTCTTTTACTCCAGAGCAGTTCTTCATGTTAATACTTCCCCTTTTTTTTCCCCCTCTGTGGCATTGACTTATAGAACCAGATTAGTTGCCCTGTATGATGCCCACCTCTAGCTTTATCTTTGTGATAGCACTGACTTGTCCCTTTTTTTTTTTTTTTTTTGCGATACTAGGGATTGAACTCAGGGGCATTCTACCTCCGAGCTATATCCCCAGCCCTATTTTTTATTCTTTATTTTGAAACAGGGTCTCACTAAGTTGTGGAATGCCTCACTAGGTAGCTGAGGCTGGCTGTGAACCCGGATCCTCCGGTCTCAGCCTCCCGAATGCTGGGATTACAAGTGCGCCCACCACTCCCGGCAACTTGTCCCTTTTACCTTCTTAATTCCTCTATGTGAAAGCCGTAAGCGCTTGATTCAATTCATGTTCACCTTTTGTTACAAGAATTCTCTGCTTCTTGTTGCATCAAAGAAATACTGAGGTTCTGGGCGTGGTGGCGCACGCTTGTAATCCCAGTACATGGGAGGCTGAGACAGTAGGATCTGGCGTCAGCTACTTAGTGAACCTCTCCACAACTTAGTGAGACCCTGTTTGAAAATAAAGAATAAAAAATAGGACTATAGGACTGGGGGTGTAGCTCAGAGGTAGAATGCCCCTGGGTTCAACCCCCAGTACCACACACAAAAAAAGAAATACTGAGATCTTCCCATGTTTAGTGTTGTAAGTGTAGAGTGGGTTCAGGGCAGCCAGCAAGATCCTCCTTTTGTCAGGCTCCCCATCAGAATTTGAATTAACAAATTCATCCTTTGATGATCACTACCTATTTTACAATTCTTTTATTATATTTGCATATCTTAGCTTGTATTCTGTAAGAAACTTGTAAAATGGGAGAAATCATACCTGCCTGATGGGATTATTGTAAAGGCTAAAGATATAAAGAAGTTAACCTCCATTTTTGGAATGGCCATTTCTGGATCTGGCCAGAAAAAGATTGCTGGTGCAAAAGAGGAGGAAATGAGTTGCTGAAGTGGTGTTCTGAGTAGAGGAGGGGCACTGAGACCCAGTGCACAAGAATAGGGCAGGCCTCAGTGAGATTGGCCAGGTCCGTGACTAGAGGAGGGGTCAGGTGCATTTGCACTGGTAAATGGGAAACTTGTGCTATTGCTCTTCTAGTTTCTTTTGTGTTCTCAAGGTAATGAGAAAGAAGGCTGTTTCTGGGGTAGGGGAGATTTGAAAGGAAAGATGAAACAGTTGTCTGGAAGATAGTGTGAATAGCATGAGAAATGTTGTAGAATTGCTGGACAACGAGAGGTCTTCCTGAAGTTGATGGTTGTGAATTTAAAGCGAGACTCTTGAAGCAGTATTGCTTCAGTGCTGATGCAGAAAAAGCAGGAAGGTGTTTTTTTTTACCAGAGATGGTAGAGGATTAAAACAGTAGAAAGTCAAGTCAGGTGGGATGTGGTGGTGAACGCTTGTAATCCCAGTACTTGGGAGGCTGAGACAGGAGGATTGCAGGTTCATGGCCAGCCTCAGCTACTTAGTGAGTCCCTCTGCAATTTAGGAGACCCTGTTTCAAAATAAAGAATAAAAAATAGGACTGGAGCCGGGCGTGGTGGCGCATGCTTGTAATCCAGCATTCGGGAGGCTGAGACCGGAGGATCCAGGTTCGCGGCCAGCCTCAGCTACCTAGTGAGGCACTCCGCAACTTAGTGAGACTCCGTTTCAAATAAAGAATAAAAAATAGGACATGGGGGTATAGCTCGGAGGTAGAATGCCTCTGAGTTCAATCCCCAGTACCGCAAAAAAAAAAATAGGACTGGGGGTGTAGCTCAGAGGTAGTGCCCCTGGGTTCAGTCCCCAGTACTAAAAAAAGAAAAAATTAAGATATAAAAATAAGTGATTAAGCCGGGCGTGGTGGCGCATGCTTGTAATCCCAGCATTCGGGAGGCTGACACCGGAGGATCCGGGTTCGCGGCCAGCCTCAGCTACCTAGTGAGGAACTTCGCAACTCAGTGAGACTCGGTTTCAAAATAAAGAATAAAAAATAGGGTGGGGGTATAGCTTGGAGGTAGAATTGCCCAGTACCACAAAAAAAAAAAAAAAAAAAAAAGTGATTAAAGGAGGTTTGGAGAGAATAAAGGTCTGTTAGGTCAGTGTTTTGGAGATCCAGAGTGTAAAAGACTTTCTGTGAACTACAAATACGGATGGGAGTGAGTTGTACTGTAAATGTAAGGTACATATCAGAGTTCAAAGACCTAAGACAAGGATGTAGTCTCTAATTTTTATTTTGATTACATGTTGAAATTCGGATGTTTTGGACTGGAGTTATAGCTCAGTGATAGAGTGCCCCCTCCCAGTTCAATCCCCAGTACCAACATAAATAAAGGGAGTTGCACTTTATTTCTACTATCCAGGGCTGGATGATAGGACCGTGGAAGGATAGCCAAGTTGGAGAAAGGAGAGACTGTGGAAGAGGCTAAGGACCGTGATGCCAGGGAGTCAGAATTGTCTATTAATATTGATTGAAATGGCCAAAAATGAGAATAGAAATCATGACAGAGAGAACAAGGGTACACCAGAGCTAAAATCTAGAAGGAATGAGGAGCCATAGGGTCTATGAATGACTCTGAGGTGGGTAGCAAATAGTTTCATCCTAGACCATATATTCCCAAAGTTCGTGATACTGCCCGCCCCCATTCTAGGACACTAGAATGATGGCAGGAGGTAGTAGTAGCCATCAATGGTGGGGGCATTGAATAAAAATAAGGGGTCAGCCAGGCATGTTGGCGCACACCTGTAATCCCTGTACTTGGGAGGCTGAGACAGGAGGATCGCAGGTTCAAGGACAGCCTCAGCAAAAAGCGAGACTCATCAACCTAGTGAGACCTTGTTTCCAAATAAGAAATAAAATCGGGCTGGGGTGTAGCTCGAAGTTTGAATGTCTCTGGGTTCAATCCCCAGTACTACAAAAAAAGGGGGGGGTCAGTACCGATGGAGGTACTGAGCAACTTTTTTTTCTGAAAAGGGGGCAATAAGCTTGTAAATTTGGGAATCTATACCTTGGTCTTACTGGACCAGGATGGGAGTGTCCAGTAAGTTGAGGCCATATAGTGGTCCAAAGTGTCTTGAGAATTCTGTCTCTGGAATTGGAGCTGGGATAGAAACTGCAGTCTGCTGGCTGTGTGACTCTGCTGATCCTCGTCAGTATCAATTTCTGTTTCTCTGAAGTGGGCCCTGAGTTAACATGAGTTCACGAAAGGTGCACGCAAGCCGCCAGCAATGTTGGCTGGCCTGTGTGCATGCTCCTGGCCTGAACTGCCATGGTGAAGTTGAGGGAAGGGATGGTACTCAGGAGTACCTGGAGCCACATAATGACCTCTCTGAGGAGAATCCTCAGACGCTCACTGCCCTCTCGGTTCCCAGTTGGAGGAGCATCGCAACGCTCAGAAGCAGATGAAGCTCCTCCAGAAGAAGCAGAGCCAGCTGGTGCAGGAGAAGGACCACCTGCGTGGTGAGCACAGCAAGGCTGTCCTGGCCCGCAGCAAGCTCGAAAGCCTGTGCCGGGAGCTTCAGAGGCACAACCGCTCCCTCAAGGTATGCCAAGGGCCAGAACAGCTCTGATCTCCTTAGAGTGCAGTGGGCTTTTCCATTAAAAAGTAAGCCAAAAGCTGGGCGTGGTGGTGCACACTTGTAATCCTAGTACTTGGGAGGCTGAGACAGAAGGTTCCGGGTTGGAGGCCAGCCTCAGCTACTTAGTGAGGCCCTCCTCAACTTAGTGAAACCTTATTTCAAAATAAAGAATAAAAAATAGAACTGGAGGTATAGCTCGGAGGTAGAATGCCCCTGGGTTCAATCCTCAGTACTGGAAAGAAAAAAGGTAAGCCAAAGCCAGGAATGGTGGCACATGCTGTAATCCCAGTACTTGGGAGGCTGAGACAGGAGGATCACAGGTTCAAAGCTAGCCTCAGCAACATAGCGAGGCCCTCTGCAACTAAATAGGACTCTCAAAATAGGGCTGGGAGTGTAGCTCAAAGGTAGAATATCCTGGGTTCAGTCCCCAGGACCACAGAAATAAATAGGGCTGGCAGTGTAACTCAGAGGTAGAATGGCCCCAGGTTCAATCCCCAGTACCATATACATACACACAAAGTAAGGCAGGTGTGGTGGCACGGATCTTGTAATCCCAGTACTTGGGAAATTGAGATGTGAGGATCTCAGATTTGAGACCAGCCTCAGCAATTTAGCAAGAATTGTTTCAAAATAAAAGAAAAAAGCCAGTGTGGTGGTGCACACTTGTAATCCCAGTACTTGGGTAGCTGAGACAGGAGGATTGCAGTTCAGTCATCCTCAGCAACTTAGTGAGACCGCCTGCAACTTAGTGAGACCCTGTTTGAAAATAATAAGATAGGGCTGAGGATGTACTTAGAGGTAGAATGCCCCTGGGTTCCATCCATAGCATGACAAATAAATAAGTATATACATACACATATCCATATCATATATATACACACGTGTGTGTGTGTGTATATATATATATATGTATATATATATATGTATATATATGTATATATATGGCTGGGGATATAGCTTGGAGGTAGAATACCTCACAGTTCTGGTCATCCTCAACAACTTAGGCCTTCTGCAACTTAGAAAGACCCTGTTTCAAAAAAAAGAAAAAGATAGGGCTGAGGGTGTACTTGGATGTAGAATGCCCCTGGGTTCCATCTGTAGTATGACAAATAAGTATATATAAATATAAAGAATATAAAAATAGAGCCAGGCGTGGTGGTGCATGCTTGTAATCCCAGCATTTGGGAGGCTGAGACTGGAGGATCCCGGTTCGAGGCCAGCCTCAGCTACCTAGTGAGGCACTCCGCAACTTAGTGATCTCTCTCTATATATATATATTTATATATATGTATGTATGTATATGTGTGTGTGTGTGTATGTATGTATATATGTATATAGCTGGGGGTATAGCTTAGAGGTAGAATGCTTCTGGATTCTATCCCCAGTATGAAAAAAAGAACCAGGTGTGGTGATGTACGCCTATAATACTAGTACTTAGGAATCTGAGACAGGAAGATCACAGGTTTACAGCCAGCCTCAGCATCATAGACCTGCCAGCTCCTTACCTTGGGAACAGGAAGAGCTATTGGCAGAGACATTTGTGTACTTCTGTGTCTGGTTGGGATGCGTTGAGCATTGGATGATGGTGCTGGGGCTGGGTTTTTTTGCCAGGAAGAAGGTGTGCAGCGGGCGCGAGAAGAGGAGGAGAAGCGCAAGGAGGTGACTTCACACTTCCAAGTGACCCTGAATGACATCCAGCTACAGATGGAACAGCATAACGAGCGTAACTCCAAGCTGCGCCAAGAGAACATGGAGCTGGCCGAGAGGCTTAAGAAGCTAATTGAGCAGTATGAGCTGCGTGAGGAGGTGAGGTTGTCACAGACAGCAGTTAAAACCAACAGATTAGGAGGCTCTGGGTATTTTGAGACTGGGTACTGGGACAAAACCCTACATGTCTCATCTCATCCCCATTCTTCCTCCTTTTTTTTTTTTTCTTTTTTCGGGGGTTAGAGTACTGGGGATTAAAGCCAGGGGCATTCTACCTTCAAACTATTACCTCTAACCCTTTTTTTTTAACTTTTAATTTTTTTATACATTTTTTTTTTTTTTTTGCGTTACTGGGGGTTGAACTCAGGGGCATTCTACCTCCGAGCTACACCCTCAGCCCTGTTTTTTATTCTTTATTTTGAAACCGAGTCTCACTAAGTTGTGGAGTGCCACACTAGGTAGCTGAGGCTGGCCTCGAACCCGGATCCTCCGGTCTCAGCCTCCCGAATGCTGGGATTACAAGCGTGTGCCACCACGCCCGGCTTTTTTTTTTTTTTTTTTTTTTTTTTGCGGTACTGGGGATTGAACTCAGGGGCATTCTACCTCCGAGCTATACCCCCAGCC
>PVLC010028031.1:0-21329 GCA_004027655.1 Graphiurus murinus
TCGCCATCCAAGGAGATGCAAATCAAAACTGCATTGAGATTCTCTCTAACCCCGGTGAGAATGGCAACCATCAAGAATACAAACAAAAATGCTGGTGAGGATGTGGTGAAATAGGAACTCTTATATACTATTGGTGAGACTGGAAATTAGTACAGCCACTCTGGAGATCAGTATGGAGATTCCTTAAAAGACTGTGAATAGAGCCACCATATGAACCAACCATACAACGTTTGAGGATCTTCCAAAAAGCATTGAAATAAGATTACTATAGGGACACGTGCATTTCCATTTATAGCAGCAAAATTAGATGATGCTTATCATTTTTCTGTTTCCTTATTATTTAATGAGTTCATGCTGGTTTTCTCAACTGCTCCGCAGGGAACCTGGCTCATAGAAATTCCCCAGGAAGTTCAATTGGATGGGTGAATGAAAGGGAAGACTCATTGTATTCACTCATCTGAGAAAGAGCTCATGCTATGCATGGAACCTTTAGGAAAGTTTTTTTTTTTTTTTTTTTTTTTTTTTTTTTTTTTTTTTAAGACAATCCTTTATATTTTAGAAAGCTTAAACTACTATAAAGTCAGGCAGCCTATCTCTACAGTTCTGGAGCCAGAGTACTGGGCTTAATTCCTGCTGATGCGCTCGCTCATGGGCCAGCTCTCCAACATAGCTTCTTCATGCCTCAGGCTAATCGACTTTAAATTGGAAGCAATATTAGTCCTTTCTCATAGAAACACGTAAGGATTCAATGACATTCTATAGTACTTACAATGGTGTCTGGCACATAGTAGGTCTTATATAAGCACTTCCTGCTATTGTTATCATCAAGATGGTTGTTACTATATTGACCTGAAATCCAATCACCTAGTGCTTTCTAATCATTGGTTCCCTTTGATTTCTGAAGTTTACCCAAACCTGTGCCTCCCACGTAGTAGCTGTCCGTCCAAATACAAGAAGACAGATAATTCTTCCCTTCGAGCCTTATAATATTAGTTTTTTCTTTCTCATAATTACATTGGTTATCTGAGTCTGACTCATTATAGCTCATCAGTCTTCTCCAAATCCTGTGTTTGGCATTGAATGCAATACTCCAGGTACAGTCTACCCAGACTAGGATAGGGCCATTGCCTCCTTTGACCTGAGAGATTTTGCCCATTACCAAAGCTGAGGATTGCATTATCTGTTTTGGAAGATATGGCACAAAGATGAATTTCCTAAAGTTACAGTTGTATAAAGTCTTTATATTTTTTCATGCATAGCTTCTAAGATTATATGTATGTTATATACATATATATGTATAATATGTATGCTATATACATATTATATATACATATTATATGTATAAACATACATATACACATATAATTTCACGTTCAAAGTTTCTACGGTTTTATTTCAAGGAGAACACTGTTATGAAAAGATGCTCAACATCACTAACCATTAGAAAGTGTGAATCAAAACTACAATGGGAGAGCCGGGCATGGTGGCGCACGCTTGTAATCCCAGCATTTGGGAAGCTGAGACCAGAGGATCCGCGTTCGCGGCCAGCCTCACCTGCTTAGTGAGGCCCTCCACAACTTAGTGAGACCCTGTTTCAAAACAAAGAATAAAAGTTAGGGCTGGGGGTGTAGCTCAGAGGTAGAACGCCCATGAGTTCAATCCTGAGTAACCCCCCCAAAAAAAACACTAGAATGGGGTATCACCTCACCCTAGTTAGGATGGCTATTATCAAAAAGACAAACATAATAACTGCTAGAGATAATATAGAGAAAAGGGAATCTTGCATATTATTGGTGGGAATGCAACTTGGTACAGCTGTTACGGAAAACAGTATGAAGGCTACTCAAAAAAAAAATAAGACTCACATATGATCTAGCAATATCACTACTGAGTACATATCCAAAAGAAATAAAATCAGCATATCAAAGAGACATCTGCAGTCCTCTGTTTATTGCTTCACGATTCACAATAGCCAGGGAAAGGAATCTATCTAAATGCCTATCAATGGATGAATGGATAAATAAAATGAGATATGTAGCCACAATAGAATACTGTTCTGCTATAAGAAAGAATGAAGTCCTATTGTTTGTGACAATGTGATGGATCTGAAGGGCACTGTTAAGTGAAAGAATCTGGATATAGAAAGATACCATGTGATCTCACTCACCTGTGGAACGTAAAGTCAATCTCATAGAAGATGAAAGTACAGCAGTGGTTACCCAAGGATGAGGACATGGTGGGTGGATGGAAGAGTGGTTTGGTGTCGGGTACCATGTTGTAGTTAGATTGGAGGAATGACTTCTGATGTTCCATGGCATAGCAGAGTGAATGTAGTTAATAATGCACTGACTACCTCAAAATGGTCAAAGGAGAGGAATTTGAATGCAATTGCCCAAAGAAATGGTAAATGTAAAGCTTGAATGCATTACTTCATCTTCTTCTCAAGCTAGAGTTCCCTCTAGTTTTAGTTAACATGATGATCATTTTCCTTCCTTAAAAAGGGGGGGGGGGAAGGTGCCTGTATGGAGAATGAATTCTAGTTTTTCTACATTCTATTTACTTTTGGATTTTCTGATTTTTTTTGTGTGTGGTGCTGGGGATCACAAAAAGTAAACAATTGTACACTCTCCCTAATATGCAGAAGCTAGGCAGAAAGTGGGACATAAAAGGGACTCTAGACGAAGAAGGAGAAATCTTAGATGAGCAAAGAAGTTGACTTAACTGAAGGTGATGGGGGCAGAGAGGGAAGCACCCTAATGCACATGATGTACTTTCACAAACATATCAAAGTCAATCACTAAAGTGAGCTTGAGAAGGAGGGAGGGGGAGGGAGTGGGGCGGGAATTGGGGAAGGGTTAAATGAGAGATGTGTGTAGGTATGTCTTTACCAGCTTGTACCTAACAAAGCTGTATGATTACAATGTACCAATAAAAAAAATGATAAGTTTAAGGAGATGCATGCACAATTACACTGATTTGATGACTACATAATATATACATGAATCAAAGCGTCACACTGTAGCCCATAAATGTGTACAATTACTATGTCAATGGTAGAAATTTTTGAATGGATTATTGAATAAAATGAGATAATGTGTATTTTTGAGAGATAATGCACATGCTTTAAAAGTGGTATACAATAAAAGCATATATCATAAAGAATTATCTATATTTAGTGCTTAAAATTTTGGTTTTTTTAACATGGATCACCATTTTAGATATAAAAGCAAATTTGTGTGGTAGAAATTGCTCTGATTTCTAATTTATAGATGAATCAACTGGGATAAGGACAAGTCAGAAAAATCTCACACAATGGCATAACAAACAGTGGCAGATGGGCATTGTTCATTGAATAATCTTATTTCTTTACCCAATGAAGTGTTGTCTTTCTGTAATGTTATTATTATAATTCATAGAATAGATTTGGCCTCCGGCTGGTTTTACTATCTCGTCCAGCTTGGTCTCATGCAAATATTGGATTAACTTGCCATTAATGTCCTCATCTCATATGTTTTTGAATATTGAACGAGTTAGAACAGGGTTAATGAAAATCATCGAGTGAACATCTTTCTAAATATCTCCTTTCAAAGGAGCATGCACCATTCACTCCTGGGCCTGAAAACAGCCATTGAAGGTTTCCTTTCTAGTTCCATTTCTCCATTTTGCTTACAGAAACATTTTGCCAAACATAGTTAAATGTCTATTGAAAATTACACACAATGTGCCTTAAGAAATCCTCTGACCTTGAGCCGGGCGTGGTGGCGCACGCTTGTAATCCCAGCATTCGGGAGGCTGAGACCGGAGGATCCGGGTTCGAGGCCAGCCTCAGCTACCTAGTGAGGCCCTCCGCAACTTAGTGAGACTCGGTTTCAAAATAAAGAATAAAAAAAAATAGGGCTGGGGGCGTAGCTCGGAGGTAGAATGCCCCTGAGTTCAATCCCCAGTACTGCAAAAAAAAAAAAAAAAAAAAAAAAAAAAAAAAAAAAAAAAGAAATCCTCTGACCTTCAAGAATGGTTACCTAGCCAATAACATAATATAAAACAATATATCAAACAAGTCTGTTTTTCTGAATATAAGCCAACTTTTCATAATTAAATGTCACATTTCTTAGCTCTCAAAAATATTTTTTAATGGTCATCACAAGAATCATTTCTAGTATTAACCTTAACCTCTTAAGTTTATAACAAACAAATGAACAAATCTGTTTCCTTCCTTTTTTTACTTTTTCAATCGAAACAAATTTTGGGTCCAGTTCTAGTAGCTACCTCTTCTGTCACTCTAACTCTTCAGCACTTTCTGGGCTTCAGGGGAACAACCCCTAAATATAAAGAAATCACCCAGGCCAGAAGCTAAAGACTCATTTAGATTTATGACTTAAAACCTTTTTGACAATGCTTTTTGAAAACGATTTCCATCCTGAGATTGTTCTGTCTACTAAGAATCTGGGGTATAATATAAAACTAACATTTCTGTAATGAAAATGAGTGTCTAAATTGTGTCAAGGATTATCCTTGTTTAGACAAGTTAGAATTGGCAAATAAGACCTGATCTCTAAGACTTTCCTACCTATAGCCCAATATTTTTCTAGTATTTTGCATTGTGCTACACATTTTACCACACACTTTGTCAATTAATAATGTTTTCTTTCTGTCATTTTTAATGGATAATTTTCTTATTTTGATATTACTTCTTTATTTTACCTTTTCACACTCAGATCATAGCTTAAATTGTACTTATTTTGGGGGGGGTTATAGCACTTTCCTTAAACATAAGCATGTTTATTTATATCTATATTTATTTTTATTGCTGCTGTAACAAATCTCCACAGACTTCATGGCGTAAAGTAGTATAGGTCCCTTTGCTTATCTTCTGTAGTTTAGCAGTCAAAGATGGGCCTCCGTGGTGGAGATCAAGGTGCAGGTGGATCTGCTTCCTTTCTGGAGATCCTAGAGGAGAATCCTCCTGGTTTTCGGTGTCTGGAAACTCTATTTTTTCTTTATAATAACTTTATTGGTGCATTATAGTCTCATTTCATAATGTCGCTCATAGTGCTCATGACACACATGCACACAGTCCTTGGGGAGCTTTCCCCCCTTCTTGACTTCCTTGCTCCAACTCATTTCCAGCATCGGCAGGTTGAGTAAGATTCACATCATGAATTTTTGTGTGTTCTTATATTTCCTTTGATGCACTGTGATTATACATCATGGTGAGGTTCAAAGTGCTGTAGACATACATGTACACGTGGTGTTTCCCTCCGGATCCTGCCCTGCTACCCTCTCTCCCTTCCATATTAGTAGGATTAGTAGTGATACTTCATATATGGAAATAATTTCTCCTTTTCTCCCTCTTCGCTTTGCTCCCCCAATCCCCTTCCACTCTTCTACTGGTCTCTCTCCTCACTTTTCTAAAGTCCCTTTTGTCTCCTATTTTTCTCTCTAGCTTCCACAGATGAGGGAAAACATATGACCCTTGACTTTCTGCAACTGGTTGATCTCACTTAGAGCAATATTCTCTAGATACTGTTACCCGTTTTCCTGCAAGTGATGACTGAGTAAAATTCCATTGTGTGTATATATCACATTTTCATTATCCATTCATCTATTGATCTATCCATTCATCTATTCATCTATTGAAAGGCATCTAGGCTGGGTCCATGATTTGGCTATTGTGAATTATGCTGCTGTAAACACAGGCATGCATATATCACTCTAGTATTCTGATTTTGATTCCTCTGGGAAGATATCAAGGAATGGTAGAGCTGGGTCATATGGTGGTTCTGCTCTTAATCTTTTGAAGAACCTTCATACTGATCTTCATCGTGGTTGTGTTAGTTTGCAATCCCACCAACAGTATATAAGATCTTGTTCCTATTTCCCCACATCCTCACCAGCATGGGTTATTATTTGTATTCTTGATGATTGCCAAATTGAGAATCATTAAATGGGATGGCATCACATTTAAAAGGTTCTCCGCAGCAAAGGAAACAACCAAGCGTCTAAAGAGAGTCTACAGAATGAGAGGAAGTCTGTGCCGGTTACTCTTCTGATAGAAGACTAATATCTAAAATACATAAAGAACTTAAAAACCTTGTGGGGAGAGAACTGGGGGAAAGCCCACCAAGTGCCGTGTGCATGTAAGTCACCATCACTATAAACTACATTATGGTGTGAGGCTATAATGCACAACAAAAGTATAAAAAATTTAAAACTTTCTAAAAATGTATAAAAAGTACAAAAATTTTAAAACAATAAAAATGGGCAATTGAACTAAATAGACACTTCTCAAAAGAAATACAAATGGCCAATAAATATGAAAAGAGCTCAATGTCGTTAGCAATCAAGGACATGCAAATCAAAACTATATTGAGATTCCATCTAACTCTGGTTAGAATGGCACATCACATCCTTTTGACCTTTCTTCTGTAGTATGCATCATTGGCCACCCGGGGAAAGGTCCTCTGGTGTTAAGGACTCGTGAGGTGATGAGGTTGGGTCCAGCTTGAGAATGCACATGGTTCATCACTTTACCTGGGTCACTTCTGCCAATGGCCTTTTTTTTTTTAACATTATCACAGGTTCTAGCCATTAGGATGTGGACATCTTTAGAGGTCATGATTCAGCCTGCCACACAGTCAGATGTCAGGTCTGCAGTTCTGTCTTGGTTCTATCTAGTTCCATTTTTACATCATTTAAATATCTCATCACATAGAAGAGCAGCTTGTGAAGATTTCATGGTTTATTAAGGCACCTTCCACTTTTCATCGCAAGTAAGTTAAAATGCTCTCAGTTAATTGAAATCTTGTTTTGGAGGTCTCTTCAACTTTTTAAAAATACCTTTTCATTTAGACTCAGACCATAAGTTAACATTTTTTTGAACTATTTATGGTCCCACTTACAGAACTCTCAGAAATTTATAGTAGTATTTCCTTTTTTTTCTCCCTACACCTAAACACAATTTTGAGAAACTAATTCTCATATATTTACTCAGATGGCTTTTAAACTAATGAGAACTGTACATCTCCATGTAAGCATGCTTCCATGAGCACATGCATGGAATGGTAATATATGCGGTGCTAAGAAAGTGCACAGTGTAGAGATACTGTTTTGATTTTTCTCTTTGCACGCGGCGAAAGCTTGTGAATAGACATTTAGGCCATATGGTCACGTGTCTCACAGTGTCTACGTGGGTCTCCACTGGTTGCCTACTTATTAGAAGAAGTTATACGGCAGCCTTCTTTGTGAACTGAAAATTATGTTCACCTTTTTTTTTTTGCACATGCTATTAAATTCAACATCTGCACGTACACACACACACACACACACACACACACACACACACACTCCATCATTAAATACCATATCTCAAAGAAGTTTTCCTCTGGAGTCCATTCCTCTTTCATGCCTCCCCCTGTTCTCATCTTCTATACTACCTTGTCATATACCTTAAATTAGCTAGTATCTTTTTATACATTCGCATCACATTTTTGCAAGGTAGATAAAAGCAATTGCTCTCAAGCGATGGGATTTTTACTTGCTGCGTTTCAGCTTAAAACATACTTTCCCCCCACCCAACCCAAACTAGTTTTATAAACACTTGCGAACAGGCTGCATAAAGGAAATTGCTGACACAACTTAACTGCATCTATAATCGTGCAAACGATACGACTGCATGGGGAGAGCGAAGAAGACAGAAGCAAAAACTGGGCTGTATTTTCAACTTAAGACTCAGTGCGAGGAAAGAGACTAATGCCATTTAGTTAACTAAGTAATTCGAAATGTTTGGAGTATTTCTACTCTGTAGACATTTGGTCAGAGTGCTCCAAATCGAGATATGTGTCTTACAGAATACATGGAGCTGTGTGTTATATTTCTGTGAATTAAAGGTCTCTAATGATTTGGGAAGGGACAGAGCATGCTGTTTCTTGGAAAATTTACCTAACCTTTAGGTTCTTTATTTAACTCTTCCTCCAGAAAGATTATGGTGTTAATGCCTTTTTCTGTGGGGCCAGGGCTCATTGTACTGACTGTAAGGCAGTACATATATAAATATATGTGAATACATATATGCATGTATACATATATACATATATCTAACTTGTATTATATATTATATATGATCATAATATTAGACTATATATATAACTATAGTTATAATATATATTATATATATTAGACTATATATATTAGGCTATATTATATATATTAGAGCATATGTATTATATATCTTTTTATTAGATCTCCTTTTCTTCAGCATGAAATCAAGGAGAATGAACAATTTATGCAGCCCCAGACATTTATCTCAGTTTTTATAGTTTTCTTTGGTTGGTTAAGATCATAGCCTGAGTAGTTTTTTTTTTTTTTAAATAAGCTTTATTTGTTGAGTAAGTTCCCAGTGTACATTAAATTCTAGATGAACACAGGAGTGGTGATGCATACCTGTAATTCCAGTACTTGGGAGGTTGAGACAAGAGGATCACAGATTCCAGGCCAGTCTCAGCAACTTAATGAGACCCTGTTTCAAAATAAAAAATAAAATAGGACTGGTGGTACAGTTCAGAGGTAGAATACTCTCGGGTTTAATCTCCAGTAACCCCCCCCCCCCCACACACACCCACATACTCTATATTAAATCAAGATTCTCCCTCTTCCCTACTCTTCTCCTCACCTCTCCTCTCCTCTCCTCTCCTCTCCTCTCCTCTCTCTCCTTCTCTCCCTCCCTCTCTCTCTCTCCTAAATACTGCCTTTGTGTTTTATTGGATCAGTAGACCTGTTTAAACAGAATACCAGCATAACCCCAGACTTGTATGCTGCCACCTGTGTGGCTTTGAACAAGTAATTTGCTTCTTGTGAGCCTCAGCTTTTAGGTTCTCAAAGTGATGAGATGGAACCAAATTATTTCTCACCTAACCAAATGTGTTGATTTTGTACGATTAAGGCTGATTAAGATTCTGGCAATACTAATATATATTTTTGAGCACTTAATTGGATGCCAGGCACTCTCCTCTGTACTTTACATGTACAAAAGTCTTCAGTCTTCGTGGAACCCATGAGACAGGCATTTTAATGTTCCATTTCAAGGATAAGGAGATGAGGCACAGAAAGGTTAAGGAAGTTGCTAAGGCCTGTAACACAGTGTGTAAATGGCAGAACTGGTATTTGAATCCAGGAATCTGTTCCCAGAGATTACTTGCTTAAGGACCACGTTGGTATTCTTATTTCATTTTATCTCTTGGTAGATTGGTACTCTTCCTGCTGAACCCAGTCTTAGATAAATCTTGGAATTGGACCATGTTACTTTCACCTCAAAGGGCATTTCTTTCCTCCCCTTAAGTTTCTCCAGCATATTCTGCCTGTCCCTCCTCTTGGCTCTCCACTCTGAAGCTTTCCCATGTATTAAGGATCTATCCTTTCCCTGTGTCCCCAACCTTGGGTGTCCTGTTCCTTTGGGATTTTTCTCTATGCTAAATACAAACAGCCAGGTGTGGTGGTGCACACCTATAATCCTAGTACTTGGGAGGCTGGGACAGGAGGATTGCAGGTGTTGGAAGCCAGCCTCAGAAACTTTGCGAGGCTGTCAGCAACTTAGCAAAACTCTGTTTCCAAATAAAAAAATAAATAAAGGGCTGAGGGCATAGCTTAAAGGTAGAATGCCACTGGGTTCAATCCCCAGTATCACACACACACACACACACACACACACACACACACACACACACACACTCAACAAACCAAAACAAAAAAAAACCCCAAAAAACTAATGAGATTTCAAGTAAGGAAAAAACAACATGCTTAATAACATTTTTAATGAGGAGATTGTTTTAGGGAGGAAAAGAGAAAGATTTTTCCTTGAGTATAAATCTTGAATGTATTAGTATTGAATATATCACACAGTAGTTATCTATGTGGTTGAGCATATGACACTCTTGGACACTCTTGTGAATCATTATTATCATTTTTTACATGTTATTCTGCCACAGGTCTGCCAAAGGCCTACTTAAAAGAAAAAAAATAAAACAGTCTGAGTTTTCTAGGAATTTCATCTGGATCTTTGGTGCTGTATTAACATGTCCCATGAAAACAGAGAAGGGTGATTTTGAAACTACATTTCTAGCCAGGCGTGGTAGCGCATGCTTGTAATCCCAGTACTTGGGAGGTTGAGACCAGATGATCTGGGTTTGTGGCCAGCCTCAGCTACTTAGTGAGTCCCTCTGCAACTTAGACCCTGTTTCAAAATAAAGAATAAAAAAATAGGACTGGGGGTGTAGCTCAGAGGTAGAATGCCCCTGCTTTCAGTTCCCAGTATCAAAAAAAAAATGCATTTCTTAGAGTCATAATTAGAAATAAATCTAAACAAATTTAAACATTTTGATGTGAAGTGAGTGACAATAAATAAACAATAACCCAGGATACTTTTATTACTTATTTTACTGAACTGAGAACTAAGAGGGGTTATGACATTAAAAAAAAAAAAAAAAGTGACATGCTTTTGTCCCTTTAGTCTTGCTAATGGCAAGTTCATTGAGACAGAGTATTAATTTAAAAAAAAAAAAATCTTGCCCAAGTGTTTGATTTCCATCATTCTTGTTTGGCCGACTCTGTGGCTCCGTAATCCTTGAGAGATGACTTTGAATTATTTGAAAAAGCCTTTTCAGAGATCACGTATAAACAGTTATTTAGGTGTATGTAATTACACTGCCCGCACTCTTTTCTATTCCTGGGCTCTTTATTTATTTTTTTCCAGAGGATTACAGCAGACGTCTTAGACTTTGTGAGAAAGGTCAGGCCGTTCTCTTCCTTTCTTGCCATTAGGAAGAAGACCCATGAGAAGCTATTGTTAATACTATATTTAGAAACAGGCACTTATATACACAAAAAAATCAAGTTTACTTTGAGGCACTACTTAGAGTGTGAGAAGTAAAAGCTCTTGACCCACAGTGGAAATAAAAGTTGAAGAACTCATTGGGCTCCTTTTGTTCAGCTTCTCAGCTCGCCCACCCGAGTGTCTACACCTCAGCCTCACTGTGTGTGCACCCGGGGGGATCCAGCAATCCAAGCACAGAACCTAGCACACATGAGTGACTCAGTCAATGATTTTTGAATGAATGAGTGAGTGAGTGAGTGAGTAAATGAATGCAGTTTCAGTCATTCCAAAAGCGAGTCACATTTCGTTTTCTGGCAAACTCCAGTATCACACTACAAGTGAGCAGAAGTCATGCGAGATGTATTCGCAGCAGTGTGTGTGTGTGTGTGTGTGTGTGTGTGTAAGGAACGCATAAACATCAGAAAGGATGGTTGTGCTGCAAAAGATATATAACATAGATAATATGGAAAGGTAGCATAATCATATAATAAAGTATATCATAGAGTTGGGTGAAGAGAATACCTACTTAAGTTGTGATTTTCTAAGAAATTAGGAGGTGAAGATTTGACTTAATATATGCCCCAAATAGGCTTGGTTCTCCTAAAATGCTTCTTGAGTATTTTTAGCAATTAGAGAAAAAAAAATCAATTCTGAGGTCGCTAAAAAGTATAGTGAAGAAATCAATACTCAAGTGATATGGTACCAGTGATTCTGTTGTGAGAAAGATACTCAGAACAAAAGGCGCCTCCAATTGGTTGAAGGACTGAGACTTCATTAGCATATCCACGTCCTGGAATTTCTGGAGTTTTAGTGTAGACTAACTCCATCCTGGCTAAGTCTAATTCAGTTAACTTGGATGCGCTTTATACTTCCTAACAGTTAGTCAGTATTCCAAAAGGAAGGAACAGTTGAGGTGCTCTGTGGAAGGTTCTTATATTATCTTATACATTTTTATCTATTTTATTAGAGATATTTCCCTCAAGTATTAAAAATTCAGAAGGACTGACTTGTGTAGTGGAATAAGGACTGGAAATATGACTAATGGGAAACCTAATAAATTTTACTGGCAATTCTCTAATACCTTAATGGTGTCTGCAGTCGTATGCCGCCATTTCTCAGACTTGGCTTGCAGTGGTATTTAGAATTGATGCTTGTCTTTACTACTATACGATGACATTTTAAAAAATGGGACCTTCATCTCTACCACTACTACAGGTTGAGCATCTCTGCTCCAAAAATCTGAAATCCGAAATGCTCTGAAATGTGAAACTTTCTGAGTTCTAAGAAGTTTGGGATTTTGCTGTATAGTGGAGTTTGGATTTCTGGGTTGAGCATGTTCAACTGAAGTCTATACAAATATCTCAAAATCCCCAAAACTCTGATATGAGCAACACTTCTGGGCCCAGACATTTAGCATGAGAGATGCTCAGTATGTCCTTAACAGCATGCTGAGCACAGTTTCTAGTTGATCAAAGGAGGCGCGGGGTGAGACAGGACAAGGATATCCTTCCTATTGACAAATTGTTGAAATTAAGCTCGACTTTTGTCTCATACGGTCATCTCTGACCATCTCATTATTGATGCTAATTGGCATGCAGAGCTGAAAATAATCAGTGCTGCATTTGGTGATATCATTAGATTCCTTTGGGTCATTGTGAGGTGAAGTCCACCACCAAAATTAAGGAGTTTTTGGCTTGGAATAGTTCAGACAAACCATTGATCATTGACCAATGATTCTTGGTTACTTTTATGGAAATGTAATTAAATTTGAGGGCGTTTTGCCAAGTAACCTGGCATGCGCTACTGTTCTTTTATCTTAATCAATATCATAGTAAATTCCAGACCATAGGATCTACTTGCTTTCATGCAAAGAAATTCTGCAAGTACTGTGGTTAGCCTGACGTTCCTAACACTGGCTGACAACCAGTGAGATAACAATGCAGGCATCTCAGCCATTTATTATCTAATTTTTTTAAGTAGATTTATGAATCCTACTTACTTTCTAAAAAAGGAGTACCTGTATTTCACAAAATTCTCCAAGAACAAATATTCTTGAAGAGGTGGGTCTATGAAGACGTCTATCCTGAAAACTTTTAAGGAAAAATGATCCAAATCGAGAACATTGGAATGTCATACAAAATGATGGTTATTCATCTGTGGCCTCTAGGCACTCCTGTGTCATTCTTTTCTGTCTTTTCTCTTGTGGCTCAAATTTCAGGCACCTGTGCCAGCTGGCTTGGTGCTGTGCTTTACCAGTGGAGTAAAGAAGCTGGGGAAAGTTCCTGCTTTGGGACTCAGTGGCATCACAATCATGTGGTTGGCAGTTCCTGGGATTTTCTGTAGTAGCAGAACAGGTGGGTGGTTCTGGACTCCAGTGGCCTGATAGAGAAAGCCCTTCTTATCAGTTCCCACAAAGGCTCAGAGAGCATGTATTTGGTAGATCTTGAACTGGCTGCCCCACAGCTCCAAAGTAGAGTAACAGGTGCAGGCTAGAGAGTTCTGACCCAGCAGTGTGAACAGGCTCTGATTTGGTCTCTCCTCTATTTTTTTCTCCCAAAACAATGTATTCCTTATATTAACTTCTCCATGTTTGCTTTACCGAAAGTATCATACTTTCTTCTTTCTTGAGCAGACATCATCCATTTAGTTTCCTATTCATTACAAACACCAACATGTACAAATATGGGATAAATTGTCGATTTGTAGAAACATGGCTAAATTTTTGTTTCTGAGAATGAACACCTTAATGCACTGCTGAATCAATCACACATCTTGCTATGGTAAAATCCAAGTGCAATGTAGTATTTTTTGGTTTTCTCAATGATATCTAACTTTTGTCAATGGATTGTGAGCTTTGGTGGACATGGAGGTAGACCTTATTTATTTTTGGATCCCCAGAAACTAACTTAGGGAAACACTGATTCTCTTTCCTCTATGATGTCATTCTCCGATTATAGTCATCTCTGCATGTAAAGAGTAAATCTGCTCATTTCATTTTTATTACTTAAAATCACTCAGTATCTTCTTACTGCTCTTAGTATCTATTACCAGGATCTATTCTAAGAGCCATAAGAGGATACTGAGTGTGGCTTACCAGGGTCTTTACATTTTAAACACACTTCTGCTTTATCACTTGCCTTTTAATCCTATTATTCAGCTTTTTGTTTATTGGGCTCAATAACTATAGTTCTACCAAAGAGTTATATTTTGCCTCACATCTGGATATTGCCAAAGAGGTGACCCTTTTATTTTTTGAATTAGTTAATTTTATTCTAGTTTAACTAATACATAAAAAGTTGCACATAATGCATTGTGCAATGTTTAAATCAGGTTAAACATATCCACTTCCTTAGCCATTCATCACCTTTCCAGAGTGAAAGCATGCCGTCTTCTTATTTCAAGCTCTGTGAGATACGCTGTATATCACTGCTGTCTGTAGCCACCCTGCTGAGTAATACCACAGCAGAGCTTACTAATCCTGCGGAGTAGTCACTCACCCTTTTAAACCTGAATGTTCTTCTCCTCTTGTTTCAAGTCTGATTTTCAAAAACAAACAAACACTCCTACTTAAACTTCACTTCTCGGCTTTTTATCACTCATTTTCTTCATTCTTTCCCAATTCCCCCAGATGAGTTTAGAAACATTGCTGTTTCCTTCCATGAGCTCTTTACCACCTTTATCCTAGCACTTCATGCACTGGGCTGCACTTCCTTGTTTAATTGCAGGAACGCGTGTTCAGTGAGACTTTTTACAATAGAGAAATACCAGTTAAATTCCTTAAGCTAAGGAAAATAGTCACAGCTGCACTCAAAAGATTCCAGATACCTGTTTCTGAGCTTACCAGGATTCCCACACTCTCCTATAATCTTTCTCTAGTTCCCACCAACCCCCTAAGAAAACTATATAAAAAGATAGTAAGGACATTATATAGACACTCTAGAGAAATGGTTTGAAACAAGAAAGTCAATGAGAGGTGGTATGACATAGACCCAGAGGCAGAGCTTTGGATGTTGATCTTATGTCTGGGAGAGAAGAAAAGAAGGTATGATAGTTAATTCTATGTGTCAACTTGGCTGGCCCATGATGCTCACAGATGTGTTCAAACATTATTCTGATTGCTATTGTGAGGAGTTTTTGGATCACATTTACATTTAAATTGGTGGGCTTTGAGTAAGTAGATTGTCTTCCAGAATGTGGACGAGCCTCACAACTAGTGTAAGGCGTCAATAGAATGAAAGACTGACAGAAGACAACGTTCAGACTTTTAGACTGGCTCCCTGAAGATTTTGGACGTGCCAGCATTCTGAAGGCAAGCTATTGGCTGGGATGGTGACCCACTGTGACAAAGGCAGGAGACAGGGCAAGATACAGGGAGCAGAGCTGCAGTGTGAATTCCCTTCATCATTGCCAAGGATGTCTGAGCTCCCAATGGACGTGTAGACACTGAGGAGGAAAGCCAGGCTTAAGAGCTGTCTCCATCCCAAGGTAGAAGGAAGGGCTAAGGGATCCCAGCAGTGAGAGATGACTGAAACACGTGAGTGCACAGAGCCTCCTGTGGTTCCTTGAGACCCACACACCTGTGCAACTCACAATTCCTGCTACGCAAGTTGTCTGCCACACGGGTAGATTACAGTGGTGGCGTATAAAATGTGCATTTTCTTTGCTCTGATTACTCTCACAACCATGGGAGCCAAGATCAGCATGGAGAGGAGTGGGAGAAAATTCCCTCTATCACCACCACAAGACCTTAAATGAAGCCAGGCCAGTCATAGTTGCAGATGGGAGAATAACTGCTTTACATTGGACGTTTGGAGGTTAGCAAAATGTGAGGTTAGGGGACGCATCCTACACGAATTTATGGCACTTCTAACTGCTACTTGGTCTCCAAGGTAGCCTTGGTATCCTAATGTTTTTTTTTTTTCTTCTGCTACTGAGGATTGAAACCCATAGGCATTCTATAGCACCAGCTATTTATATTTATATTTAATTTATGACCAGAGCCAAGCAGTTAATAACATGAGGTTAATGTCCTGAAAGCTTCACAAGATGGCGAGTGAGGCTCTGAAAGTCTTGGTTCAGGATAGCTGAAATCCAGTATATGTATTGGGTGTGGTATGATGAACACATTTCAAGAGCATATAAAGAGGTCATCATTAATTTTAATAATGACCATATCATGACAGATTATTTGTCAAGTTTGAACAAAAAAGATATTTTATGACCAAGATTCATGAATAATGCCTTTTCTTTAAAATTCATTTTTAATTTAAAATATAGTCATTTTAGATTTACAGAGAAGTGCTAAAGATTATACAGAGTTCCTACATATATCACACCCAATTCCCTTATTATTAATATCTTAGATTAGTATTGTATATTTATCACAATTAATGAGCCAATGTTGATATATTAGTATTAATTGAACCATACATTATTCATATCTTCTTAGTTTTTACCTAATATTCTTTTTCAGTTCCAGGATCTCATCCAAGTTATCACACTATATTTAATCATCTTGCCTCTTGAGGTTACTCTTAACTGTGACAGTTTCTTTCTTTGAAAAATATGTTAATGGTCTTGACAGTTCTGAAGAGTGTTATCCAGTTATTTTGTAGAGTGCCCCTCACTTAGGACTTATCAGATGTTTTCTCATGATTAAACCTGGGATATGCATTTTTCAGAAAGAGAACTACCGAGGTGAAGGGCCAAATTTCTCACATTACATCACACTATCAGCCTGGTTCATGCCGCCAGCTATCAACATGACTGCTGATGTTGACCTTGAACACCTCACACAGGTATCCTGACCACATTTCTCCAGTATAAGTTCCTCCTCTCCCCACATCCCTTTCTACGCTGGACTCTTTGAAGAAGTCAACATGTGCCTTGTACATTTAAAGAACGGAGTGTCATGCTCCACCTTTTTGAGGGTGGAGTATCTACGAAAATTTTCTGGGATTCTTCTAGATAAGCAATTTTTCTATTTCCTAATTATTTGTTGACTTATTCAGTAAGTTGGGAATTTCACCACAGACTCATGCACATATTTGTTATACTTTGTTATAATCCAATATGACTTTACTATAGTATTCAAATTGTTCCAGCTTTGGCCACAGAGAGCTTGTTTAATACTCTAATAAACTGTTAATCTGTCTTTTTTGTCCTGGAATACTATGATATATTAGCTGCTACCATAGTTAACTCGGATTAAGATATTCTGACTGTCACTCTAGCCTTGATTGCAAGCAGGTAATTATGTCCAGGTTGACTCAAATGGTCCTGCTACCACTTAGGAATCTTATTCCCACTAATTTCAGAGCTCTCAATGCATGTCAGTTTTCCTGCTTAACACCAGCCTTGTCCCCCAGCAGAGGAAAGCTGCCACCGAGATGCCAATGCTTTGCTCACCTGTGAATTTCTTACCTTCTTAGGAAAAGTGGGAGCCTCTGGGTCTTCCTGGAGAGCATGAAGATTTTCAGATCTTTCACAACACCTCCATTAGAACAATCCCATCTCCCTTGGCCTTCTCCTTATTTCTTCTCAAGTATATTAAAGAATCCTGGAATACTCAATTTGTTATAATAGAATACTGCTTAATTTTTTAAATTTGAATTTTTTATGGTGTAATAGTTTCATGTTTCATCATGAGGGAACCATCTCAGCACACTATTAGGATCAGCTCCAAGTGTTCAGGAAAGGAAAGAGTTTCTTCTCTTGTAAAGGAAAGAGGTTGTTTCTGTAATCCAGGAGAGTTTGAGAGTTTGGGGTTCAAAAGTCTCAGAATCCTCCATGTAATAGAGTTTCATTATTTTCCTTCAGGAGACAGGAGAACTTTGAGAACATACTTTCATCTCCTTTGTGGCTCTGCAACTCTTACAACAAGGTCCTAAGCCTCACTTCCACCACACTTGAGTACAGTGTGTCCTGAAGCTCTAGGACATAATTATTCTGAGGTTTTGTAGAAGCCTACTGACTTTAACGGTATTCCTTTAATAAGCAGTTAACTTCTCGAGTATGTCATTTTCTTCTAGCCAGATCTCCAATGCCACAAGAAGCACATTCCCTGTTCCACAATTTTCTTAATTACTGATGCTCCCATTTCAATCATGTGAGCTTTATTCTTTGCGATCCACTCATTCTAGTGGAGTTACTCCTCTACCACCCATATTAGGGTCTTTAAGACCGCCTTAAGATGGAGTAGTTACCTAATTCCCAGAGTCTCACCTTGTAAATAAGTTTTCTAGGACTATTCTTGGTACTGATTTAGCCTCCTTTGTCTAGTGAAATGACCTGAGGCAAAGCATTCATCACAAAATTTATTCAGTTCTGAGTGATGTAATAAATTATCATAGGCTGGGTGGCTCATAAGCAACAGAAATTTGTTTCTCATTGCTCTCGAGGCTGGAGGTAGAAAGTCCGGGTAGCAGCATGCTTGGGGTCTGGGAATGCCTCTCTTCCTGGCTGTGGACCGCTAGCCTCTCCTGGCTTCACAATGCACAAACATAGTGACCTAGAGTCTGGGCTGCCTTTGATAAGGCACTGATTCAATTCTTGAGGGCCCCATCCTTATAGTCTAATTACGTCCTAACACATTGGCAGTTAGGACTTCAGTCTATCGGCTTCAATCCTTGGTGCCTACCTGGCCCTCGTTTAACTCCTTGCTGGGAGGAGTTATCAGATTAGCAGCAATAGTCATTCTAGGCTTATGCATTCTACCACTCGTTGTACGCCTTGTGATCAATGCCTATGTTAGTATACGAGCAGATTTACATGGAATAAAAATGCAAGCACTGCCTCGCACAGGGCCTGGATTAAGCACCTGGTAGGAAACGACCTAAGACAGGCACAGTCCTTTGTGCATTTTAGATTTTAGATTTGTTAAAATCCTGTGAAAGTATGTGCAAGGGGAAAAATGAAGCCAGGCAAAGAAAGAAAAAGAAAATTGACATGCAAGCTACTGTGTTACTGAACTGACCTTTTTTTTTTTTTCTTACAACAAAACATCACAGGGTCAGCTGATTGGTCTTGCATAATACCTCTAGAGAAGTCATACAATGCTAATATGATTGCAGAATTACAATTATGATTACACGGGGTAGGAAGGCTGAAAAGTTGATCCGTTGGCTCCTCCTGCTTTTATGTCTCTCAGTGGTCAAAGTTTTCCTTATCGGTTATCAGTTCCCTTGCACATCCAAATTGTACTTTCTGTCCTCTTCGGGCAGCCAGAGAGATTTAATGCCCTGTATTATGACATTTCAATTGAGCCCAGAAGTGGTGAAGTACGTAAATCCTCTCTGGAGCCATTCAGACTGGTCTTTGGCATGGCAGTTGCTCTGCTTCCTGCCAATTGGGGTGGGGGAGGGGAACACAGGCCAGGCCAGAGCCCTGCTCTAGTTACCCAAAGCTATATCCTCTAATGTAGAAGTAGCTAGTGCTTTCCATTGAACAAGTATCAGAGGGTATAGATTACGGGTTAGGCTGGGGAAATCTTTGGAGGTGCATAAAATAGATCTCATACAATATTGAAAAAAACTATAAAAAAAGAACCCTTGCAAAAACTACAATAACAAGAGATTTTGCTTTCTTTCCCTCTCTTTTAACACTAAGTCTTTCCAAAATATAACATTAGCCACTTATTTCATCCTGTATATCAGCTATTATGCTGAACCCTTTATACATATTATCTCATTTCACTTTTACTACACTATAAGACAGCTGCTATGATTATCCCTTTTGTGTCTAAAATAAAATTAAGACTGGCCCAGTACATAGCTAGGAAGCAAGAGAGCTCAGGAGAATTGTAACCCAGTTAGTGAAACTTTGCACAAAGTTGGTCTTTATGCAGAGGAGTAAACAGCGCTTAGTGGTTATCCATCTTGTTTACCTTTTAAAATTTTTTATCTTTGTCTTTATATAAGAACCTACCTAGAAAGTTGTAAGATAATTTATGATAAATTAAATTAAAATAACAATATTGCTATGGCACAGTACTCTGATAATTAAACAAAGTAATTCAAGAGAAGAGTCTGGGTTCCTTAATGGTGGACAATAAATGCTCAATACTATTTAGCTATTAGTACTATTATTACTATCATTATTATAGCTATTAAAATTGACGACTTTTTCTGCAAAGTTCTAATATGTTAAATGGAAGATCAATAAAAGCCATTTGGAAAGATTGGTGCTTCTTACACTCAGTAATTGATAAAAGTAAGTTGTATATATTTCGGTTCTAAAAAGCAACATCATGTTGACTTGCTGGGTTCCTCTCTGCTTAACTCTAACATGTCTCTGTTTTTCCCTAGATCCTGAGCCTTCTTGACCCTTTCACAGAGCTTTGTAACAGTGTTCCCATTTCAGGACCTGTTTTTCCCTGCTCTTTCTTCTCGATTGGATGTGGGGATCCAACTGACTCATGAGAACATAACCCTTGTTTACACTGGTCCTGGTCTTCACCATCTTCCCTTGAGGTTCTCTCTCACACTTTCCACATGCCTGCGGATCGTGATTTCTCTCTATAAACCTGTGTTAGCAGAGAAAGGGTCACTTAGTTGTTCCCAAGGCGCTGACTGACTGGGCACCTTTTGTACTATTGTCCACACTCGGATCCTTGGGCTAAGTAATTCAGGTAGCCACTCCTATTTTCCTAAGTGACTTATTCAGCATTAGAGGGAAACATGAAAGTAGTTCTTGCAAGCAATCTTGAGTTTAGAGCTATACAGGACACATGCACAGAAACTTAGCTAGGAACAGAGAGGATCTGGATCCCCAGGAGGGCTGCCAAACTTAGCAAATAAAAACATGCGGGATTCCCAACTAACTTTGAATTTCAGATAAATGACAATTTTTAAAATTATACCTGATGTCTCCAACATTGTCTGAGGTGTATTTCTAACCAGGCCATTACTTGTGGTTTACATGAAATTCAGATTTACTGGAGTCCTGCATTTCATCGGGCAACCTCACCACAGATGGGCACCTCCTGTTTCCCTTATCACCTGGGGCAGCTCTTAGATCTATTACCGGACGACCTGAGGACATTCGTGAAATAGCCATTCCTCCTAAAACTTGTTCTTAGCCTCATCTTGACTTTCCATCTCCTTGGGGTGAAAGGATGCTGGGTCACTTCACATCTTGTTTTGTGTGGACAGTCGCATTTTATTTCCATTGTCTTGACATAACTGTTAATAGTCCTCTTTCACTTTCAGAAGTGTCTTGGCTTGGATGATGAGTTATATGGTCACCGATGCCTCAGTCCATCCTTGAGTTCCGCCTGACCTTGTTAGTAAGTAAATTTTCAGCCGGTTTCCCTCAAAGCCATACTCTTGTCTCGACCATTCTGACTGACACTTATTCCTCTTCTTGTAAGTGCTGGGTCACACCATGCTGCTTAGGTTACCACACACACACACACACACATACACACACACCACACACACATACACCACCCACACACTCACCACAC